>JAECUM010050250.1:0-14232 GCA_016617855.1 Megalonaias nervosa | reverse complement strand
TTGAATCTGTGACCCAAAACGGTCTATAAACTTTTCCAGGAGATATGGAACATAAATGACAAATCAGACGAATGAAAATCTGGCTTCAAGTTTGAACTTTCTTAGAAATGTGATCATGGGAAATGATAACTGGCGAGTGACTACATTGCTCACTATCACTAACAAGGTCTTTAGCAGAAATCTCCCCGAAAAGATTTTCAGTTTTACATCGCGGAACAAGATGGTTACAGGCAAGGGTAACTCTGAATTAATCAAATATTCACCCTGTGACATATTCTTGAATAGTCTGCTGAAGGGAACATGAAGATTTATTTAAACTGCAGAGACTTTGAAACGGCTTTTGACAGCCTTCACCACGAATCCCTCTGGTAAAACCTCCGCACATAAAGAGCCTATCAGAACAAAATAAATTTTTCATAAAATTGCTTGACGTAGACCACGTGTGCAAGGTCATGAGAAACAACAACGTCACAGAAAGATCCGGCATCAATAGAGAAGTTATACAGAGCTGCATCGCTCAAATTATATATTTATATTTGTGTCAAATATTTTCTTATTGTTACGTATCCATGGTCACAAACTATATAACAGAAAGAAGCAAAACCAGTAAGTTTTATAAAATTCAACAAATAATTTAATCATCAAAGTTAAATGAAAATGTTACAGAGACTCAACGTATTGTGAATTGAATTGAAAATAATCCTGATAAAGTTTTATGAAAGTAAAAACAATGAAAACTTCCGTATAATTTTCAAAACCGAAAATGTAACTGGTCCGCGAAGAGGTTGTGAAGATGGCGTCGTCGAGAACTCTATAAGATACCAACGTGACGGATCTTACTATTCATATTGCCTTGATCTGAATTCGTTTAGAGTCTTCTCAACTCCAACAGTCAAATGCAAGTTAAGCCAAATTAGTCATTATGAATATTATTAGTACTTGTCAGCATTTATAAAAGCATCTATTTATATAACCTATGTAATCTGTATGCACTTAACAAACTCAGGTAAGTACTCAAAATCTAACTAAAATATTTTATGCAGTTTATAACAATGAATAAAAATTTAAAAAATTAAACACAATTATGTACCATTAATGATACATAACACACCACTTATGAAATAAACCATAGCGCTGATAATATCACTGTGCTCTCAATTTGTCTAAAAAGACAGTCAACCAGACTGAGACTGCCGAAAAGAGCAGTTAACATCAGTAAGACAAAGTTGGTGAAAGTCAGTTTAATAACAGATAATACCCGCATCGTCATCAACAACAATCCCATAGACGAAATGTATGTGTTCTCCTACACGGGAAGCAAAGTAGCAAGAGACGAAGACATTGAAGGCAACGTCAATCCATAAATCAGAAAAGCCACCCTTTTCTTCACCATGCTGAAGAACATCTGGAAGTAAAATCATTTGGGAAGTGAGGTAAAGTATCTTCAACAACAACGTCTTTAGTTAGGTGTTATATTGATCAGCATGTCAGAAGCTTACAAATCATGAATATTTTGCAAACAAGAGAACTTCCGTAACAAGTGTCTCTGGACCATCTTTCAGATTTTCTTACGAAGAAAGACATCACAAAGAGAGTTAAATTATAGGCCAGATACAAATCCTGTCATTCAAAAGGAGGTGATGGAGATGGCTTGGGCATGAATGTCGAATACCAAAACGCGCATTGCTAAGAACAGCCATATGCTGGACAACAGCCAAAATGGGTCCGCCATAGAAATATGGCGAAGGTCAAGAAGGAAACAAAGGGTTACCCTATAACTTTGGAAACATCAGTAGACACGCCACAGACCAGCAGTAGTATCACTCTTTTATGGAATCCGTATGTCCTACCTGAGCACGAAGAGAACTGAATGAATATGTCAATCATAAAAAAATGAATAAATTATCGACCATTCATCTGATGGACATTATGAATGTTCATACTAATATCGCTATGGTCACTAGTACATCATGTAAAACTATTTTCACTCATGTTAACATAAAATGCTTTAGAATAATAATCTGCAAAGAGAGCAATTGGTTTCAAATATTACTCCCATAATAAAGGGGTGGTAAGGGGTGGGTTTAATCCGCCCACTGCAAGTAATGTTTGCATAATTTAGCATAAAGTATTGTCTTTTCATTAGTTCGACTATACACGTGGATTGTAGGGATGCCTACTTTGAAATCATGTGAATTGAATGTTAATTAGAATGATGCATGAACTGGTCTTGCAAAAGGGATTTTGTATGGCATTTGAATGGATTACATGTTCAAGTGGACAGGAACATACCGTAAATTCACATAGTCTTATGGTCATGACAGCTAAAAGTTTACATTGTGCCATTACTTAATGAAATGAGGTGGTACGAGAAATATGTTGATATTCATTTTTTTCTTCGTCGTTAATATTATTGTGCTAAGACATAGCCATAAGCAAAACCAATCATCAAATCAGCTTAATTTTCGGGCTTACATTTAGGACATAATTGCTTATGGGTGATTGTTGTAAATATGTGCAGTCTGAATGACTTGGTCTTCTACCAATTATATTCATTATTCCAGTTTCTTTTCTATCTTGACGGATGAGTTTTGGTGGCATAAGTCAATGCACCTCAGATGTGTTATTATGGATCTGTAAATCTCAGTTGGATTTTATGTTTAATAAAAGCGAAATAATAAACTTCAAATCATTACAGTTTGTTGGACGTATTGCTTGACTTCCTGATAACTGGAAGTTTATATCATTGTATGATGTAACTTAATTACTAGGTATTTCGCCATCGACCATATTGCTTTCGCACAAACACATGATACAACGTTCAGCAGATGTAGTTATTTTCACCTTTTTAAAAGTGATAACTTTTGTCTGAGTTTTAAAAGATGGTTGTAAAACCTCGTTTTATTGTATATTCCGTAGGGACTCTAGATATGCCGATGGAGATCACACTATGATTCCTTTCCTTAACAGCTATAAAGATGTTGGAAACGTGTAATAGGTACATGTGTCAAAATTGAATCTCTGCATGTAAATATGAATATATTATTAAGATGCTTGTCCTGAGGTAAATTTATCACGAGTGTGCGCGTGTATATACTATTTACATCATTTGTTGAGCTGTTTTGAATTTTAACATTTTTACACGTACATACGTGCATTTGACTCCACATCTAGTTCATAATCCTTATAATGCTTATAATGGATGTATTGCCATTTATTTTCCGACAATGACTTAGAATTGCTTTCAGTAACATTTAATAGATCTGGAACAGCCTGCAAATGGGAATGTTGACTGTATGTTGGTTCTGGATAATACTGTGTGACGTAACTTACATTTATTTTCTTGATATTTGCTTAATTGGTATTTGAAACGATCCATTCACAGTCGTTTGATGTGCATGAATAAGCATCAGCCACATTCTCTTCAATATAGCTCAATATTGCAAAATCATAGGCACATGCATGGCTGCACATGCACACTGAAGATGCGATGCAGGCACTTCTCTTAAAAATGTACTGTTTTCTGAGATGTGTACCACTGCATCATGCACACTACTCGTCACATAAGAAACAATGATTCTTGCTTTCAAATAATGAGTACCTTACTTCTGGAAGTATTTCAATTAACAAACATGGCCTATTTAAAAAATAGATTTACTCTTATATCTAAATGTTTTGCCGTATGCAAGCCTTCCTTTTTGGCGCTAAATAGCCTCATAGTGCTGGTGCGCCGTAAAAAAATTAAATCAATCAATTAAAGCCTTACATTTCAACATCAGTCTCATTGTCTTCAGTAGTTTGTGTTTGGCCAATAAACTGTAGCGATTTGTAATGTGATGCTGTACATGCCTTGCATTACAATGTTTAGGAAGCTCAACAGAAGGGAACATATTCCACCCTGTGAGAGCAGAATAGAAGCTTTAGGTCTGTCTCGGTGTTGTGCCTCGTCTTTTGAAGTTTCTTCTGATTCAGATCGTACCATCTACCAACATCAACATATAAAAAACAGACCATTTTCCATCCCCTATGTTTGACTCTGCAAAGATATAATAATAATAATAATAATAATAATAATAATAATAATAATAATAATAATAATAATTTTTGAGCACATCAAACTAATTCTTTCAAATTTGATTTTTAACACCCGACACAATCATGAGATCCTAAATGACGGTAATAAATGTTTTCCCCATATTACAGGACAAACTACCTTATCAATTAATTGTCATTTTTGATACATAAATGGTACATGGAGTTAAGGGTCTGAACTGAAACAGAGACAGTTAGTTGACAGATCTTTTCTAATGAACTGGAATTCGGGCGATGGGGTGGGGGTGGGGATGGAGCGATGTCCTGCATTGCAGCTCTGATTTTCAATATAAGGGGCATAACAAAATAATTCACCTCTTTGGTAGTCTATGTTCTTTTTTACCTTTGGGAAAACGTTTCATAGAGCCATTATGCATGTTCGACTCTATTGTTTTTAGGGAGGGATCGAATATGCAAACAATAGATATACCCTGAATTTTGCTTACCTTTTAATGAAGTCGCTTAGTTATCTACTGATGGTGAAATCTCTGCACTGTAACCATCGTCTCAGCTTGAACACCGAGTCATTTTAATTTCTATCAAAACCATAAGGTAATTTTCCACCACGATCATCATCTGTCTGTGAAACATATATTGTACTAATACGCCATTTTTGAAAACAATTCTTCAACACAGTGTAGCCGATGTATCCTATGTGTTAGAATCGGCATTTTGTAAGTTGGCACTCATCCTAAAACCTATGACAACTCGAGGATTGCCTACCTTTAAAGAATACTGCATGGTACCTGGGCAAATAATGTACACAAAACGTGCAAATAATCGGTTAATAAAGACAGAGAAAGAACTCATTGGTCGCCAAAACCATCCTGTAATTCACCTCACATTCCTGCGAGGGAACTGATTTCTCTTCAACGTCAGAGCATTGATACAGCAGAAAGAGACGTGAAAACCCTTTAAACCTCACGACCAGAAGAAGAAACAAAATGTAAATAAGTGAATATATAAAGTAATGAATGAACCATCAGAGGAATAAAATAATTCCCAATAAACAAATAGAGTGACCAGTCACATTGTCAATCTTTAGGATAAAATGTCAGTGCTGGTTATTAATTTACATCATAATACTTTATACACTACAGCTTTTATAAAATATTTTCACTGAAGTATAAAGTTTCTCATTATTGAGTCTATTTTAAGATTTCCAAATAGCCAAATTATCTATCATAACAATATACATTCTACCATAGTCTATCATAACAATATACATTCTACCATAGTTTATCATAACAAGATACATTCTACCATAGTCTATCATAACAATATACATTCTACCATAGTCTATCATAACAATATACATTCTACCATAGTCTATCATAACAAGATACATTCTACCATAGTCTATCATAACAATATACATTCTACCATAGTCTATCATAACAAGATACATTCTACCACAGTCTATCATAACAATATACATTCTACCATAGTCTATCATCAGTTTTGCAGAAAGTAATCGTTAAAGGTGTATTTTAGTTTACAAGGAGGCAGATGAAAAGTTCACTAAAGGAACCGTCACACACTAAGTTCATAAATAATTAAGTGATATATAAAGTATCTGACAACCATGGAATTGATTTTCATTTACTGAAAAGTAATTAAATGAACACTTATTTAGTAAATGAACACTTATTTACTTAAAGAGTTCAACGATGAGATATATGCAAGAAAAGACTAAACGCAACATATACAAGTTTAGAAAACATTGCAAAAGTTGGTTAGGCAATTAATTTCCGGTCGAGTTTGTGCTACGGTTGGTATTTTAGTACTTGCAGTTCATGCATGTTTTGGGTATATCTTTACTAGCTGTTATCTTTTCTAAAGCTTCAAAATACTTGCTAGAAAAGAATAATGGTTAAAGAAACACGGTTGGACTATAACCCCAAACCAAGTAGAATACTAATGGTAAGATGTTGAGTAAAGCTTTACGCGATATCGAAATAAATCCTTATGGATTTAATATGTCGATTAATTAATAAAACAAGTGATTGCCTGGACGTGGAGGCAAAGATACTACGTTAACTTCGTAATCGTTGCTAATTCCTTGTATGGAATCCTGACACATCAAAGGCTCTTATACCGTATGTCTTAGCTTGGAAGGACAGTGTAATGAAATTATATTTTTCAGTCTACATTGATAATAGAGATGGTAAATTATACATTTAGGTGTATAACATATATTGAGCTGGACCTTATTTAAATATTATAAATGATTACAGAAAGGAGAAAAAAACCTGCGTACATATTACAATAAAAATTATATCAATGAAACGTAAACCATTTGAATTCTAGATGTTGATATAGTCTTTCACCGTACATAAAAAAACAAACAACCCTATCCCCCATAAAAGAAGGAAAAAAAAAAAAAAAAAAAAAAAAGGAAGCAATGACTCCTAATAGTAGCAATAAAGAAAACATAGATATTGACTCTGAGAAAAACAACTGCATGTTTAATGGGTTGTTTTGAGGGTGAGGGAAACGCCACTTCATAGCATTTGATTTTCACTACATCCCAGCCCGTATATTTCGTGGAGGAGAAATACGTGAAGAACCTAGGTGAAAAATACAGATCACGGGGTGAAAATGAGAAACTTTCTCAGAAACATTAGTCGAGCAGAGACACAAACTCACCCCGATAGAGGTGAGATGTTTGCTTGGTTCATAAACGCAAACGCATTAGACCACTTGGCAACTCGATGTATCAATGTTTTAGTAACTTTTAGTAGCAATTATACAATGTATATAAAAATTACAATACTAAATTGCTCGGATTTGATAGTGTTGTTGTTGATATGGGTTTAACGTCGCGAGATACTAACCCGCTTGGATACAGTTGAGATGGCAATGATTCGAGGAGGGGAGTGCTTGAGACCACTCAGACCAACTAGGCCCCATTTTAATACCACGAGATATCAAAATAAACTTACTGAATCAGAGTCGGGTCTACAATGTTTCCCTGCTCTCCTGAACAATACAAAGGGATACTGCAATCTCTCTCTCTCTCTCTCTCTCTCTCTCTCTCTCTCTCTCTCTCTCTCTCCATTTAATACTTCATACATATTAAACTATTTTTTCATTCGCCTTAATAATTCTGGTACGACGGTAATACCGGATATAAAAACTACAAATTACATATTACAAATATATGAAGCAAATTTACTTTGCCTATGCACCTTGAATAAGTGACAGAAATACCTTTAAAAGCCCCCAGTGATTAGTTCTAAATATTGGAGAAAGATGAAAATATCAGAAAGAAGATGTACTAAGGCAATGCCTTAAACTGGAGTTGTATTATGAACTGGTTAGGTTGGATAGAAAATCTGATGCAGCTAATACAAGTTTTGTGCAGAAACGTGTCCTTCCCCATATTCTTAAGACTTTTGGAGAATAACAGGTTGAAAGATATAGAGACATGGAGAGAAAGTGAACAATTGTTAAGAAAAAACGTTTTATAGATAGTAAGATCGACCTTTCTATCTGTCTATGTATGTATGTATGTATGTATGTATGTATGTATGTATGTATGTATGTATATATGTATGTATGTATGTATGTATGTATGTATGTATGTATGTGGGACCCCGAGTGGCCAAGTGGTCTAAAGCGCTCACCGTTACGGATCACTGCCATCTCACCTCTGTCTGCGTGGGTTCGAGTCTTAGGATCGGCTAACGTGGGTACTTGAGAAAGGCTGCCAGTAGCTTCTCATGGGTCGGTGGATCTTCCCGGAGTTTTCCAGGGTTCTTCCTCCACCAGTTATACTGGCCGCCATGTATAGCCTATCGCGTGCTGAAAAATGGCGTTAAACTCTACAACAACAACAACAACATGTATGTATATAATGTATGTATGTAAGTATGTATGTATGCATGTATGTATGTATGTATGTATCATTGTTCGTAATATTGATATGGTGGAATGACGTATTGACGAATCGGACAAAAGTAAAACGTATAAAAAGAGTTACGTGATAAAACGAATCGTAAACAGTGGAAACATTCGATGTTAGAAGAAAGCAGATGAAATAAAATATTAATGATATGGATAAAATGACTTTAGCATTAGTTGAAAGAATTGTTTGAAGACAGTCTGTTAATGCATGTAAGAAGTATTTATTTTGATGATAGTATTGACAAGTTGAATGATCATAAGAGTTGATGGACTATCACAATACAGGATTGCATAAATTTTGACCACGAATTAGAGGTATAGTGCGGTTTGATGTTCATTATAAACCCAAATGTTTTGTGCTGCTCAGAAGATATTAAATATGTAATAATGAAACATTTAAAAAATATATTCTCTGGTTTCTAAAACCTAAGAACTGCAGCCACAGCTTGACAATGGTACGCCATATTAAAATGCTAAATTCAATTTACTCCTTAAGAAGATCCCCGACCACTACCATATAATTAAAATAAGTAAGCAATGATATATATTAACCTCTAATATACATTTTATTTGAAATGTAATATCGTTATGTTATAAAATTAAACCAGATTAATTCGAATCCATTGACTATAACTAAGTAAAAAAAATATGCAAAAACCCAATAACATTAGCAAATGTACACCATTGTTTCCATCTTTTCCTTATCGAAGCGAAATAAATGAAACATATTCTTTAAAGTGTGGTGTAATCTTTAAGAACGCCCATTGACTTTCAGGATGATAGACAGTTGATTTAAGCTGTTGGATTCCTAATTCATGCATAACTTGGTGGAAAATTCCAGACATAAAAGCTGATCCTTGGTCAGATTCGATATATTTGGGAAAGCCAAGAACTGTTTAAAAATTTTATCAGAGCTTTTACTATGGTTATAATTGTAGTATTTCTCAAAGGAATTTTCTCTGGAAATCTTGTAGAAATACACATTAACAGGTGTTTGTTTCCAGGCTTGTACACAGGTACGGGACAAACACGGTCTATTATTATTTTGCTAAATGGTTTGTCCAATACGGGTATAGGTTGCAGATGAGACATAGGTATCTCATGATTGGGTTTTACTACCAAATGTAGCACGATTTACAGCTTTTACCGATATCCCTTTTAATTTTCGGCCAATAAAAATGATTAAAGATATTGTGATCAGTCTTTTTTATCCAGAAATAACCAGCCGAAGGAATTTCATGAGCTTGACAAAGAATTCCCTGTCGATTTGGCTTATGAATAATAATGTCTTCTTTCTTCATGTGATAAGAGTTCTTAGAAAAAAGATACGTATTTCTGGTCAGTATTATCAGTTTGACATCTAAACGTTGTGCTAGATTGAGATTTGGAAGTACTTACATGAGTCAGATATGATTTTTTACCAAACCTTCCATGACAGGAAGACGTGCTCTCAAATTAAACTTTGTGAGTTAAGGAATCATCATCAGCTTTATGAGCAGCTTTTTCTAACGTTGCAACCTCTTGCTCATCCAATTAGGTCTCGAGATCACAATGGATTTAATTCTTGAACTCTGTAACTAATATGAGCTGTCGGAGGTTATCATAACCTTGATAAATATTCTTTGTTAAGCACTACCGGTCACATAGTAATTTTTCCCTTGCAAATTTGACAACGGTCTGTCCAGTTGATTTTCTATAATTATTAATCCTTTGTCGATATGCTACGTGTACCAGCTCATAAACCTTCAAGACACATTCCTTAACCACTTCGTAGACAGTAGTGTGCTGTTCTGACTTGGAATGTGAACTTCACGAACTTTCAAGTTGATAAACAGGAGATTGAAATTGTTGGATGATTAATCTGTTGGAAAACTCCCGACATAATATTTGACCCCTGATCAGATTGGATTTGGGAAGGCCAAATTATGTAAAATCTTTATCAAAGTATTTTCTAGCCAAGAGTTTCGTTGGCTAGGCAAAGAATTCCCTGTCGATAAGACTTAGGAATGATAATTTGATAGCACATTGATCACGCGATACCCGTGGGTACATCGGGTGTCTCCATTTTCACACCATAACCCAATGTTTTACAAAACAACAGAACTGGTACTTGCATGGCTTCAAGTGCTGTAATAGCCTTCTGAAAGACATGGGAGATCTCAGGATCTTGTTCCTGGCAAACAACAAGTGAACTTTTATAATCACCCTGATGAGAATAAAGATGATGAGTAATATAAGTTGTATCGCTGTAATCAATACTTTTTGAGTAATCAGTGCCAAGAGTAATCAGGCCATTAAATGTGCCAAGTAGCAAAATAATTACCATTATTCTCCAAAGAGTTGTTTCTTTGCCAAAAGACAACGCAACTGCAAAAGCACGAAATCAATCATAGACTTAACTTTTAATAGCATCAAGATTTTGCTCCAAGCAAGGCTTGTCAGCTATAATTGGATCAAACAAAACCTTCTCACCAGTTTGGGCATTGCTTAATAAACGAAATCCCTCGATGGGTAGGTAACTTTCTGTTCCAAATGTCACGGTCGTGACACCAAGTCTGGTGACCAAGTATCAGAATGGACATGAACATAATAGCGATAAAAGAGTACAGAAAGAGATAAGGATTTGTGATCAGTCTTATCATACGTTTAATAACTAAACGTTGTGCTAAACTGAGATTTGGAAGAACTCATATAATACCGAGATGGATTTGTACCAAAACTTCGTTTAAAGGAAGACGTACTCACAAGTGAAGCTTTTTGAGTTGAGGAATCATCATCAGCATTATGAACAGCTTTTTCTCACGTTTCGATCCCTTGCTCATCAAATTAGGTCTCTAGACCACAATATACACAATTTATGAGTTTTGAACTAATAGTAGTTCTCTGGGGTTATCATAAACTTGATAAACCTTCTTGGCTCAGCACCACCTAACACCTATAATTTTCCCTTGCAAATTCTACAAGGGTCTGTCCAATTTATTTTCTACCGTTCTTAAACTTTGTCGATATGCCACAGCTAATAGCTCATAGCCGTTCAAGATTCATTCCTTAACTACATCGTATTCAGCACGTTGCTATAGGGAAGTGTAGACTTCACGAAGGCTCAGGTTGATACGCAGAAGATGTAAATTCTTGATGCCTAATTCATGGATAACCTGTAGGAAATTCCTTATATAATATTTGACCCATGATCAGATTAGCCAGATTTTGGAAAGCCAAATTGTATCAAAGCAATTATAAAAGACTGTATTAAAGGTTTTACTAGCGAAATGAGTTTCATGGTATAGACTAAGAATTCACGTCGATACGTCTTAGGAACAATAATTTGATAGCTCACTGCGTCATCAGCCGGTGCCTGAGGGGGTCTCGATTTTCGCATAAAGCCCCATTTTTAACAAAAGCAAAAGCAGGTACTTGGGTGGCTTAAGTTTCACTCATGGTCCTTAGAAACAAACAGGAGATCTCAGGATATTTGTCATGTTGGACAATGAGTAATTATCATTTATAGCCCTGAAAAGAAGAAAACAAATGAGTAGTAAAAAGATCATTGAGACTAATACCTGTAGATTGATCAATTCAATGAGCAAAAGTGATCACTTGAAAAGGCTGACCAATAAATGTGTCATCTAAATTGATAATTTCATGACCTATATCATCATCAAGAGCTTTCTTTGAACAGCTCAAGTAACTGAACAAGCTGGGTATTTATCAGGGATTTAATTTTCACTAGGATCGGCTTTCTGATTCAAACAAGGCTTGTCACTTGCAAGTATATTAACCACAAACTTATCTCTAGCTAGGTCAATGTCTAGTAATAAACGAATACCCTCGATGGGCAGAAACTTCATTCTTCCAACTGTCACGGGGCCTGAGACTAAGTCTCATGACAAATCTTCACAATGGGGAGAAACATAGAAACTGCACTATACTCCCCGAATAAGAACGCTTTCATTAAAAGATGACTTCTCAGAAAAGAGTGAAGGAACGGATAATAAAAGACTCTGAGAAAATCCCTTGTCCCTTAAAATTTTAATAGCAATATGATTGGCAGAATCACTAATAAGTGATATAGAACCTATCGACATCAAAGGTTCATAATTCTCCATAATAACATAAAACTGGGGTTTGTTTGAACGAACAAATGTATAACTTTCAGTACGTGACCGAGCCGTTGACCTATTAGAAATAAGAAAATTTGGAATATCTCTGTCTAGATTATTTCAATAACTAGCGAACTAAATATGAAGAACAACCTCACTATAAATTTAGTGAGCGAGTCATACTAACTGACGCTTCAAGTAATCGATTTACACAAGGGCATGTTGATGGATAAATTGAAAAGTCTGTAAAATACTTATCATCACCTTTAGTACATGATAGTCTTTACCTGATAATCTATGTTAATCAATTCTTTGGATGTTGGCCCACAACATACCTCATAATTATTAGTTGGCTACATCATGTAATTTAATGGCTTAGTCAGAGATGAAATACGGTTAATTTTCATTTTGTTTGGTTACTAGCTACTTCAGTTTATCATAGCCGGATTGGCTAACAGATAATGCACTTGATGGTTAAGTTTAATTCGTAGCTGAACTATCGTAATACTGTCACATCATTTTCCTCTGCTTCATTTGTCATTCGCAATTACAAATAAACTGAGCAGGGCCGTGCAAGACAAATAAAACACCTTAAAAATGTATTGTATTCTTTTATAACTTTAACAAAATGTGCGATATCCCTTTTGGTGACTTCACTGTGGTAGTATTGAGTAAGTGGCCTGTGTAAACTGTTCATGATTCCTACAGAAAACCAAAGCCAGTGCATGTTGTAACGAAGTTGATAATGATCGATGCAGATTAGTAAGGTATTAATGTGGGCACATATTAACGTAAACGATTAATTTCAGCGTCTTGAAAGATATGATATCAAGAAAGAGATCATATTTTCTGACACATACATTAGTTAGGGCGCATATGCCTGCATTGAATACATACATTATCATTAATTAAAATTTAATCAAAAGCCGAGTGAAAACATTGTAGCACGAACAAGCAGGCAAAAAGTAAACCAATGTTCCAAAATGATGAGCCCAAATAAACTGCTTGCACCTAACTCTGTAGCCACTACTGTGGTAACTGAATTTCGTATGTATATGAGCTGGGATAAACAGGAAATAAACATAACTGCATGACTTAACAACCAACTTTAGAAACTATTGTTATACAAAGACAAATAAATGAAAGCTTCCGCGAACAAAAAATGGAACAATCGAAACCAGTGAAGCCTTTCACGAGGAATAAGCAGAAGTCGATACAATAGTATATACTTACTACAAACTATATCGAAGCTGATAACTTTAATTGAAAAGCAAATAGTATTTACTCTGCACTCTGCACGAAAGAGATTTATGACGTTATGCAGATGGTGTATCATATGTTACCGCTATGACAAAACAATGTATGATCAGACGATATAGAAACTATAAGAAATGCATTAGCAAAGAGAAACAGATGTATCAAAAAGTTAAATTAAGGATCTGCATAGCTGTGCTGAAACAAACACAGCATGTAGATGGCATTCTATGGCTCTAAGGCATAACGTTAAGGATAATGTTGAAAAAGATTCTTTAGTTAAAGTACAGCTACTATAACATACAATCAACTTCTTAAACAGAATGGTTTAAGTACAAAGTTGTGACAATTGACAAGATTATTACGGCACTTATAACAACGTATAACACATTCGTTAAAAAGATCTTGACCCGAGTACTCAAAATAAATGTCATGAAACTAGTATTTTGATTCAGTCTATTATGTTCGGTCTATACTAGTATCAGGTTGTGAACGTTTGCTTCCACTGAGACGCAAGTCGTTGCCAGTATTCATATGTTACTGCTTTAAACCTGTATAAGCGTTTATATATTTTTAATATATAGTTTGGCAGAGGCTTTTCAAAACCTCAGTGTATTTTATATTGCTCTTCATGTCTATTATCAAACAAGCAGTCACGTCTTTTGGAATTGTAAAGTTACTGCACATTAGGCTATATTGATTTAGATATATCTTTGTGGTTGCCTTAAAAGCATGATCTTCACGTAAACAATACGGCAACAAGTTCAGACAAACATTTTTTGTAATTTCAGTTAAACATGAGAACTATATGCAATCATTATTAACTTTAATAGCATGTGACCTTTGACATTAGAATAAGACATTCAGCATCCAGTTG
>JAECUM010050249.1:0-18039 GCA_016617855.1 Megalonaias nervosa | reverse complement strand
GTCCTCTTCTAACCCTCTTCAGCTAAACCTTATTTACACTGTCAAGCACAGAGTTTAGTTTCAAAATCTCTTAATTAAAACAAAAGTTAGATAAGGTACAAGGATTCAAATTTTATACATTCGGCCAAAATCAAATTTTCTATCATGGACCATTGGAAACTTCCAGGGACGTCGAGAAGCCCTCTGCCGCTGTTCGTTTCCTCCTTTTCCCCGTCTGGACATGTGTAATTAAATAGTGTACGATGCAAACAGTATGACGTCGAATTATTGCTTGCACCCTTTTGACGTGTAATTAAGTAGTACACGGTGCGTACAATACCCAGTCGTACACGGTGCGTACAATACCCAGTCGTACATGGACGAATGGCCGAACACGGCCTAAATAAAATATCAGTCAGTCAGCTTCAGCTTGACCATGAACATTAGAGAATGGGAAATTCCTCATGTCTAGACTGGGCCTCCTCACCCGCTCTCTGACATTCAAAGGAAACCCACCCACCCACCCCCCAAAAAAATTAAAAATAAAAAATGATTGACTCACGCTTCATATTACTGTTGAAAAAAAAACCTCCCTCACTGATTTCATCATCTAACCCATCTTATACTCCAACTAACAAATCTTGCACGCACTTCTCTAAAAACAAAGAACAACCACCTACCTTCTTGCTTAGTACGATACTGGTATCGGAGATTAACCATTATATATATATATATATATATATATATATATATATATATATATATATATATATATATATATATATATATATATATAGTTAAACCTCGCTCCCTGAAGAATAATTAAACCAAATAAAGTGGTCCAAAGCGCAGACCTTCAGTCCCCGCTGCACAAGGTAGAAATTCAAAGTTGTTTCACTCTTAACGAATCAACCAAAGGACCGGCCAATCTGTTCCCAGTTACCTTAAGAAAATATAAGGTAGTCCAAGCCCAGACCATCAGGCCCCGCCGCACAAGGTGGTAATGTTTGGTTCACTATCAGCAAATTAACCGTATGACCCCTAGTCTGGCCCCATATTAGTACGAATGTAAGGTGGTCAATTTCCCTGACTATCAGGGTCAACACAAAGCGGTACCGGAAAATCTTAAAACCCCAGAAAATATAGGGACACGGAACCATTAGATACAGAAGACAAAACTAGCCCCACAAAGTTATTGAATTAAATTATAACACACTCCACAACCAAACAGAAATGTCCACATGTTTACAATTTTAGGAAAATATGATATTAATCCTGGGCAGGACCCGATGCACAGTATAATTCTTTCATCTTTACTTCTACTAACCTTACAAAACTGCCAAAAGTATAAGTGGTATATTAAAACTTCAGGTCCATGACGACACCATTTATTTTCGGAAAAGCCTCAACAATCATGGATCAACAGGAGCTATCCAATGATATCAGAACGTGTCCCATCTTCTCCTTTCTCGATTTCGGACATGTAAATTAAATTAAAAGTATCCTTTGTATACACTAAAGTGTCGAATGGGCACTGAAAAGTTACCCATCGACGAGAAATTAAGTAGTACACCGTGCGTGCACTAACCAGTTGCACGTGGCCAAATGGCTGCACGTGATTTAAATCCAGAACAGACAGACAGACTGTCTGGTCACAGTCTTTCAGGCCGAGTCCGATTAATCAAACCCCAACCCCCCAATCTGTGTTGATACTGATGGACGATATGTGGGGCTGATTTCACCTGTTCATTAAAATGTGTAATTTTGCTGCATGCAAATATTTCCGGAACAAACCTGCATTCACTTTTGACACATACCAATAATTGGTAACATCCATATCTAGCGCGAAATTCAAAATAGCAACATGATAGATGGTTGTTTCTATTCCACGTGGATTTACAAGTCACCAATCAAAGGATTTGCTCCAGAAATATAATGTACATGTCACCGAAAGAACCCTTCAGCCAACGGTAATGTGTGCAGCCACAACTGACTGCAGATTTGTGCAGCTTTTAATGAATAGGTGATATCAGCCCCTTAACCTAAAATCAATATCACCTCGCGTGAGGGGCTGATTTTCAGGCCGAGCCGCACAATGTGGTAAAGATTGGGAAAATAAAGAACTTAGTGACACAACTCATTAGTCTGGTTCACTCTAACATTAGAAATATAAGATAGTCCTAAGCCCAGAGCATCAGGACCCTACTGCACAATGCGGTAACTGATTGCCAAAATACACATACAAAGTAATTAACAGAGGTAAGCATATGCAACATAGGATAAGATAAAAAATGTCACACAGATAAAAATTAGACACTTTAAGGTGGTCATAAACTCTGAACATCAGGCCCGCCACACAAGATGCCAACGATGTGATGAACAGAAGGTGGTAACAAGACCAGACCAGGCCGAGCCGCACAATGTGGTAAAGATTGGGAAAATAAAGAACTTAGTGACACAACTCATTAGTCTGGTTCACTCTAACATTAGAAATATAAGATAGTCCTAAGCCCAGAGCATCAGGACCCTACTGCACAATGCGGTAACTGATTGCCAAAATACACATACAAAGTAATTAACAGAGGTAAGCATATGCAACATAGGATAAGATAAAAAATGTCACACAGATAAAAATTAGACACTTTAAGGTGGTCATAAACTCTGAACATCAGGCCCGCCACACAAGATGCCAACGATGTGATGAACAGAAGGTGGTAACAAGACCAGACCAACAGGGCCATACCCAACTGCGCAATGCAGTAACTAAACTGGAATCACCCCATTTATAATAACTATGAATAAGATAATCGTGCATATGCTTACGAAATCAGGATATCTTTAACAATACAATCCTTGGACTATGCCGTATCTATATAATCCTCTTCGAACCGCTCTACAGCTAACCTTTACTTACATCTACAATTACAGAGTTTGTTTTCAAAATTCTAAGAAAAAACGTTAGGTAAGGTACAAGGCGACAACTATTAATATATTTATATATTTAGGAAATAAAATCAAAATTTTACCTTGGACCACTTGGAGTTCTCCAGGCAGTGCCGGATTTAGGCATAGCTTACGGCCTTGCTATGTCCAAATCTGTCACTGCCTCCAGGAACGTAGAGGTGCGCTCTGTCTTTGTTTTCTCGTTTTCTTCCTTTTCTCCGTCCGCAAATGTGATATTAATAAAGCTGGGTATCTTTCTACGTACCGCGATAAGTACCACGGTATCGCATTTATATTATAAGGACAAACAATTTAATTGTCTGGGGTAGGAGCCTGACACTGTTTTGATTTAATTCCGTCTGACAATAACTACAAAAATATTTTCTTCTGATTTATAGTAAAATAACATATTAATTCTGTGATATTATTAGGAAAAAAGTATTAATTATTTTGAGGTGAAAGAAAAGAAAATATTTCAGCTCAAAAGAAAATTACAGCCCTACCCAATAATTAAATGGCCAGCACCTTACAATAGATGTTGTTGTTGTTGTTGTAGGGCTTAACGCCATTTTTCAGCACACGATAGGCTATACATGGCGGCCAGTATTAATGGTGGAGGAAGAAACCGGGAAATACCCGGAAAGAACCACCGACCCACGAGAAGCTACTGGCAAGCTTTCTCACATATCTACGTTCGCCGAATTCGAGACTCGAACCCACGCAGACAGAGGTGAGATGGCAGTGATCCGTAACGGAGAGCCCTTTAGACCACTCGGCCACTCGGGGCCCCTTACAATAGATGAATTTGCTGTGTGTATCTTAATTGTTGTACAAGTTGCAATCAAAAAGTTATAATTACAGTGGAATGCTTAAGATTACACTATGGATGATACTGTGAAAGACATCATGCTGACATTAGAGAGCGTATTGATAAAAATAGGAAGTGTTGATAATAAAACCTACAATTTTCTAGCTGCATTATTTATATTATAGACAGGGAAACTTCGACTGGGACGCCAATACCCAGGCAAAATATTGTTTTTGTTTGATTTTTTTTTTAATCCGATATTTGTCTGAAAGTTGGATTTTGCCCGAATCTGTTTCACAATTCATTTGGCCACCGCGTTAGCTTACGTGACAGGTGTCAAGCATGTGATTAAAGCATCCTTACTGGCGGAAACTATCGACGTACCGGTACAGTGAAAGAGTACAGTTGCACGTACCACCGAAAAAAAAAATACCGCGGTAAACCGGTATACCGGTAATACCGCGCACCTCTAATAATTAATAAGTGTGTGTTGGGCACAGTAAGATGACGTATGCTTAGCACCCATTTAGCGAGTAATTAGGTAGTACGCGGTGCGTATGTTAAGCAGTCGTACATGGCCGGATGACCGAAAACGACCAAAATAAAAATCAGACAGACAGTCTGTCTGGTCGAAAATCGTTGATTCGTCAGCCGCTAAAATGTGTAGAATGGCAAAACTCAACGAAGCCCGATGCATATCCACAGAATCAGGCACCACCTCATTGACGAAAAGACGGACAAGAAGGTTCCCATTTGTCTCAAGATGGCTGAAGACATTTTGGAAGATGTCGTTCGAGCAGAAACATCATGGAAAGAGAAGAATGGGAGGAGAAAAAAAAACAAAAAAAACCCAGGGAGGAGCATGAAAGATATCAAACCTTTCAATGATGAATGCAGCAACAACAACAATACGATGGAAGAAACGTAGAGTACAAATTAAAGGCAAAGGATTTCTCTTTCTCCCTTTGCTACAGTGAAATCCATGGTGAAACGTGGCCATTTTGCCAGGTGCTAAAACCAAGGAATGCTCACCCAAAAAAAGATCCTTTCTGGTCAACCCACATCTCTAAAAAGAAGTGATACTAATCATTTTGCAAAACAACTTGCGTTTGTATGTTTGTGTATGATTGTGTATATCTTCGTATTTCTCAACAAAAGATTTAAACCCCATTACTTAAAAAAAACGTATTTCTGGTGTGTGTGTGTATGTATGTGCGTGTGTTGAGATATAATGTGTCTATAAATACTCCCTTTCATTTGTGTAAATCTATGTAATATAAATCAGAAAAATTGTTCTCTAAGGTCCGCGTGATTTCTGTTTCCCTTGTATTCTGTGTGAGGATGTATTGTATGTAAGGAATGTTTCCTCCACATCAGTGCTTCACGCATATAAAGCGGCACATTCAACAGTTGTGCCATCTGAAACTTACAAAAATATTGTAGATACGCCAGGAGAATACTTAATTACCTGTGGAGATTTTAATGTCCACAGTGAACAATGGGGGAGCGATCCACTTGGACAGGGAGAGGGAAAATGATGGGATGTGGATCACGTCATCCAAAATAGTGATACTAAATAATGGATCCCGTACCAGAACAAATCCCGAAACCGGTCATTAATATAAATTGATTTAACTATATGCTCCCCCAAAATCGCAGAAATTGCCGACTTGGAAGTTGATTACACAAGTACACTAGTAAGTGACTCTTTCCAATAATTATCACTCTGTGCATGTCAGTGCATATAAATAAAACATCAAACTATATAAGATGTCGCTTTGATAAGGCTGACTGGGAGACTTTTCAATCTCTCTGCAAGCGAGTTACTTTGCTGCGATAGGAAATGTATAATTCCGCGTAATGCATAATAACTTACATACAAAAATACTTCAACTCAAAGCCAACATCTAGGAAATTCCTCACGTCTAGACTGGATGAGGGGGAACATTGCGTCGTGGGCGAAGATTTGTATACTATTCCAATTAGGGAAACTGATGAGCCAACGAGTCAACCAACCCATTCTCTGACAACTAAGGAGTAATCCACAAAATAAATCTTAAATCCACCCACTTACTCCCTGATTGATGGCTATCAATAATATATGCTATATCCATGCTAAGAACTTGCATGTACTCTCTAAAAAAAAATCGCCCCAACTTAAAGTTATTCCCTATAAGGTGGTTATAAGCCCAGCCCATCAGGTACAGCTATACAAGCTTGGGACAGATTGGGTTACTGATAATTATACAAGCACAGGATTAGATAAGCTGACCCTGAAAATCAAGGATATAAGGTGGTCCTAAACAAGACCATCAGGCCGCGCCGAACAAGATGTCAATATTAGAATGACTAAATTGGGAAACAACGGTAGGGTCCAATAACTTGAAGACTATTCTCCTCCTGTCCTTTTCATAACATGCAAATTAAAAAGTATGCAGTGCATACATTAAAGTGTCGATTGACACTGAAAGTTACCCATGGACGTGAAATTAAGAACTACTCTCTGCGTACATTAACCAGTCACACATGGCTGAATGGCCGAACGCGACATAAAGATGAGATGAAACAAATTGTACCATCATTCATTCATTCAGTCAGTCAGTCAGTCAGTCAATCAGTCAGACATCAGTGGTCCAGCCATCAACATCGTGCAGCGCCTTGTGTGGTAGGAAGAGGGGAGGGGAACACCTGTGGGAGTTCCCGTGCTGCCACATGCAGCTAATGACCAGCCTATCCCCTTCCCCCCCCCCCCGGCCAAATCACGGTAGTCGAGAAGTACTAAGGACAGGACCATTTATGAAGGAACCATCGGGAAGTACCCCGACGCAGCAGGCGCCAGTCCAGGACTGTAGCAGTCCAGGAGAGAAAACCGAAGAAAAGGGGAAACGAAGTTTCCTGGACCTGCGAATAACAGACCAATGATGTGCATCAAACCAGGAGAGAATACCGATACAAAGGTAAAGAGATATTTCCTAGGACCGCAGGTCACAGGACGACTGGAACTGGACCAGCCTGCCCGAGGATTTATCCGAAGAAGATGCTGAGTCGGACTTCTCCAGTGGCGGACTGACCCAAACTGCCAGACTGTATGAGGTTTTCCTTTAGGCTTTGTGAAAACCTCTTTTTGATAATACTCTTTCAAATGACAAATTTGACCGTTTTCTGAGCCACCGTCTAAAGTACACTATATAATTATGAATTTAAGTACGTGATACTAAGCAAAATTAGTTACTTTTTACTCACGGATTTGTTATATGTTTTTGAGAAATAGCAGCAGAGAGGGTGGACCCTACAAATATATTTAAACATGAAAATCATACTAAATAAGGCAAAAAAATATAGGATCAATAACGCTAAACCAGAACCTCTAACCGAATTGAGATTCTCTCTACGTGGGTTATTTACGCTGTTACTCGTTCGTGACACCTGTGTTTGTAAATTTTATGCGTGTTTGTTTATGTACTCCTTCGCGTGATTTTTGTCAGTCCACCCTCTCTGCTGCTGTAATTAACCAAATATTTTATCAAGTCCGTTACGATATCTCGACCTAGGATCATGTAAATTTATTGTTATAAAACCAAACGTGGTAGCTTGTGCTTTTGAAAAAAACGTTCTTGAACTTAATCATGTCCATGACCCCTGAACACCAAGTATAATAAATATTTTGCAGCGTATGATTATCAACTCCGTTAAACACAACTAAAATATTACAGTTGTCTCTGATTACTTTAGATATTTGCGTATATCTTTGAGCAACATAAATCACGTCTGTGTTTTTATGTCTACCTCGAGAAAATATCCGAGCTGGATTTGATTGTTTGTCCAGCATAATATCATCGTACACTACTAAATTATTAATAAGTCTATCAAGGTCATCTACAGATGGCGCTTCATCAATACTGGTAATAAAATCAATAATATCATTACCGTCTTCATCCTGCAACTTTGCATTTTCATTAAAATCTTTAAGTACTTCATAACACCGCTGATCATCTACAGATGGTGCCACTAAATATAACTTATCCCAGTGACTGTGTCACTGCTGAGCCATCTCATTATCAGATTAAGTAACAATTGTGTCTTACCAGACCCAGATGGTCCAATTATTATCATCCTGATAGAATTCGGTAGCGCTGGGTGATGCTTGACTGGCTCCTGTTTTCGTGGGCCAGTGACATAGTCCTTGACATAGTCAAGGGTTGAAGATTTCTCAAAATCAGATTGTGACATTTAGAATCAAATTGTATCAGTTGTAAATAATAATGTCAACTACAAACGATATATGGACACTTACTAGTTTTTTTTTAATTTCTCGAAAAACATAAAAATACCAATTATTTCCACAACAAAATGATCATTGATAATGAAGGTAATCAACGCTATTTTATTTATCCCACGAATAAATTTATGATCGGATTCAGGTGTGTCAATGATGAGATTGTACCTGTTATTGGCGCTAGAAGTAATTCAATGATATTACTTGTCATTATATTAGATTTGTATTTGATGAAGAAATCCAAAAACGAAATCATCTTCTCCGCTCATCTGAAGCAGACATAGGAAAAAAAAAACAAACTTGGTAGATCACTTTCCTGCGAAGAGAGAAATATGAGAAATATTGCTATCGAGGACAATATTCGCAACGAAGAAGAGAAAGAACGAGAACGCATAAGAAATTGCGAGAGAATTTTTATTATAATTGTTGATCGTCCCTTTGATAATATAACTATGTCAATGAGGTCGCTAACAATGGGCCGCGATAGAACGGTTATCTGGCCAATCTGAGACCGCTATCGTTGTTTGTGAAATTGGTACATTTTCATAATAATATACAATGAATGTACCGATTTCACAACCATGAAAAACACTAGGTAGAACAGTCTATGTTGAATTCTCAGGGTTATTTATGTCCGTAACAAAAGGTTATTTAGCCCTATAATTTTATCCTTGACTTAGTCAAGGGACGCTGTTACGGAGGTCGCTATCTTCGATGCGGAATCTATACATATCATATATAAATATATAATGAATGTATAGATTCCGCATCGAAGATATAATTGTCTATGCTCCCTTGATGCTGTCAAGGACTAAGTCACGGCTGAGGGTTATTCAGTATCGTTATCAAACACACTAAACCAATTACTGACGCTCCATATGTGAAATCTTAACATCGTAGTAACGTCGTCAGCAGCAACAATATCATCACCACCGTAAAATCCTTGAACGTCGTTGTAATATCTGATATATCGTGGATAATCAATGAAGTCCGATCTGGGCCACACAGGATAGTTAAGTGTGTAATCCGATCTTGAAGGGTCTTTTTTTATCATCAGGTGTTACGGACCATTGACCCCCTTGACGTTGTCAAGGATATTATGACGGATACAACGGTTATTTAACCCCGTTGATGCTGTCAACGACGTTGTCAAGGATTTTATCACGGCTGATATCTCTATCTCAGTTTGCGGAATCGGCACATATCATTATACATTATTATATGATATGTACCGATTCCGCAAACACGAATACAACTGTTGTTTTGTTCCGTGACTAAGTCACGGCTGAAGGTTATTCTGCATCATGATCAAACATACTGAACATGGCGCTCCAGATGTGAAATTTTAACATCGCAGTATGATCATCAACAACAGTGATATCATTACCACCATAAAACCCCTGACAATCGTTGCTGTAATCGATCCAGCGCTGATCATCAACGAAGTCTGATTTTGGCCACACAGGATAGTTAAGTGTGTAATCCGATCTTGAAGCGTTTTTTTTTATCATCAGATGTTAAAGATGCTCCGAACCCTTTATAAATCAATTTGATCTTCTCAATGACATTTCCTGTTGTTAGTTTTGATTTATGAAGTCTTGTTTCAGGAAATATGCTGGACCAATTTTTTAGTAGTTCGTTATATTCCGACAATTGATCTTTATCATTCAACATGTTCTCGACGTACATTCTTAAGTCCGATCCTGATACCTGCACAGATGTCGCTGATAAATCATCAGGGACAACGTCAGGTAAATTCAGCATCGTCAGAAAACTCCTCACCGCGTTGAGCTTTTCGCGTGGACTTATTTTATCCGACCGGAACATTGTAGCATCAATCGCATTGCCATGATTAAATTTGTCAACGATGACCCGCTGAGATTGTTTTGGTCGCGATGAATTATTATATAACTGTTCAACTTCATCAGCTGGTAATTTACCAACATCGCATTGGAACATATGATTCAGATATGATTTCTTTGCTTGGTACGGCTCTAATTTTTCTCCTTGATAATCAAGGGGATTGTATTTATAATATTTAGGACCATCTACGACGATCTCGTTAGGTTTTGATTGTTTTATTCTGTTACCTACACTGGTCTTCAGAAATTCATCAACGGCTGGATTATTCTTAATTTCTTCGTTGTTTGGTTTTGTCATATTGTTTTCTCGTCGCCAAGTATCATAATCGTCAACAGGAGTTTGAATGATTTCATAGCCGGTATTCTTCATCATCGCAATTAATCTCGTTGTAAAATACATTTTAGAATTATTCTCGTCGATGATATCGCTGAGATAGGCAAATCCGTACGCGGTTAATAATTCACCAGCGTTAGGTGTCCTGGTCAATTTAGTTTTATCGTCGAGAAGTCGTTCATGATCAATAATAATTTTTGTTATTTCCTCGCGAGTCACACGAAGTTTACAATCGCGTTGTTTTCTCGTTGCCGAATAATGTATTTCGTTAACACGACGAAATCGATGGATTGCTTGTTTAGTTGCTTCAACTGATTCTAACTCCTCCGAGAACACATATATGGTTTTAAATCATTCATCAACGATAGTAACTCCTGCTTCAAGAGTGTGATTGAATATCACAACGTCAACGTCGTCGAACGCAACATTAATATTACTGAAATCTAACTTCTTTTGTGCTGGATCAGTGTCTGCATGATAGTACTTGACACGATAACCAAAATGTTGTAGTTGTTTTGCTAAACTCTCTACGGAATAATTCGTTTTATGTTTATTATGAACGAACACAGCTATCTTGTTTCCGTTGCGTGGTTGTTTTAGTAGATTTGAAAGATTATCAGGATAAGAATTCTCCACAATGAATTTTTTTCCATGATCGGGTTTATAATCCTTCATAATGAATTTCATTGATGATCTTTTCATATAATCACGAAACAGTATTAGACCGTCCTCGTCAGCATCTGCGTCGAGAACAATTAATCGTTTACAAGCTAATACTAATCCAGAAAATTTATTTCTTTACTCAACTCTACCGTTGAGAACTGTTGTCGTCGGATTCCGTGCCACTCATCAACAATCAACACGTCTGGTACTCCTTTTATTCTGTGTAGCGATTCCCACTGAATAACAACGCGTCGTCGGTCATCTGGTTGAAATATAATGTCACCGGTGATATCCAAATGGGATTCTATACCGTGATCCGATTTTACTTTTTCAGTAAATGTCTTACGGTAACTAATAACAGGAACAGATTGATTTAGTTTAAATGATTTCCATGCTGCTTCTGATTTTCCCATTCCACATGCTGATCCATCGATGTAGTCTTCGTCATGGATTATTTTACATCCTGTGCCGTTTTCATGGGTTGGCAGAACAGTATATGAATAATAAGGTTTTCGTTCTCTGAAATATCCAGGATAATGACATTTGCGTTTTGATGCTATCACATACCTTAAATATCTTCTGTCAACATGATTTGTAGGTAATTCATCGATGATTTGCTTTATTACTTCGTTTGATGATTCTCCTCTGATGACTTTCTGTATTTCCTCGTTAATCGTTCCACCATCACGAAATATTGTTATTTGTTTTCCAGTACTTCTTGGACAAACTATAGTATAACAATTCTCGTTAACAAATATGAAGCAATTATCACATTTATCCTCGATGAAATCACCGATATAATTATATCCATGACGACGTTCGCAAATTTGGAATGATGTCCTGGTTGTTTCGATATCGTAACCCTGTTTTGAGACGAATTAACTATACCGATCAGCTGGAAGGTGTGGAGCTGGAAGAGGTGGAGAGCTTCACCTACTTTGGCAGCACAGTTGACTAAGAAGGTGGAACTGATGCTGATATTAAGACCCGTATCGGCAAGGCAAGAACAGCATTCTGCCAGCTGAAAAATGTCTGGTCATCCACAGAACTGACAACTAATATCAAGATCCGAATGTTCAACACCATCGTAAAACCTGTCCTACTCTATGGAGCTGAGGCCTGGAGAACCACCACAACCAATATGAAAAGGATCCAGACATTCATCAACACCTGCCTCAGAAGAATCCTCCGAATTTGCTGGCCAGACAAAATCAGTAATGAACAACTGTGGCAGCGAACACAACAACAGCCTGCAGAGGAAGAAATTCTCCAGCGACGCTGGAGATGGATAGGCCACACACTCCGTAAGCCTGCATCCAGTACCACCAGGCAAGCACTCACCTGGAACCCACAGGGGAAAAGGAAGAGAGGCCGGCCAAGAAACACCTGGCGGCGGGACCTGGAAAAGGACCTAAAGAAGACAGGCCACACGTGGGGACAGCTGGAGAGACTTGCTCAAGACCGAGATGTCTGGAGAGAGTTTGTTGGCGGCCTATGCCCCAGCAGGGGTCCACATGCGAAGAGGAGATGAGAAGACTTCTCGACGATAAAACTAAATTGACCAGGACACCTAACGCTGGTGAATTATTAACCGCGTACGGATTTGCCTATCTCAGCGATATCATCGACGAGAATAATTCTAAAATGTATTTTACAACGAGATTAATTGCGATGATGAAGAATACCAGCTATGAAATCATTCAAACTCCTGTTGACGATTATGATACTTGGCGACGAGAAAACAATATGACAAAACCAAACAACGAAGAAATTAAGAATAATCCAGCCGTTGATGAATTTCTGAAGACCAGTGTAGGTAACAGAATAAAACAATCAAAACCTAACGAGATCGTCGTAGATGGTCCTAAATATTATAAATACAATCCCCTTGATTATCAAGGAGAAAAATTAGAGCCGTACCAAGCAAAGAAATCATATCTGAATCATATGTTCCAATGCGATGTTGGTAAATTACCAGCTGATGAAGTTGAACAGTTATATAATAATTCATCGCGACCAAAACAATCTCAGCGGGTCATCGTTGACAAATTTAATCATGGCAATGCGATTGATGCTACAATGTTCCGGTCGGATAAAATAAGTCCACGCGAAAAGCTCAACGCGGTGAGGAGTTTTCTGACGATGCTGAATTTACCTGACGTTGTCCCTGATGATTTATCAGCGACATCTGTGCAGGTATCAGGATCGGACTTAAGAATGTACGTCGAGAACATGTTGAATGATAAAGATCAATTGTCGGAATATAACGAACTACTGAAAAATTGGTCCAGCATATTTCCTGAAACAAGACTTCATAAATCAAAACTAACAACAGGAAATGTCATTGAGAAGATCAAATTGATTTATAAAGGGTTCGGAGCATCTTTAACATCTGATGATAAAAAAAAACGCTTCAAGATCGGATTACACACTTAACTATCCTGTGTGGCCAAAATCAGACTTCGTTGATGATCAGCGCTGGATCGATTACAGCAACGATTGTCAGGGGTTTTATGGTGGTAATGATATCACTGTTGTTGATGATCATACTGCGATGTTAAAATTTCACATCTGGAGCGCCATGTTCAGTATGTTTGATCATGATGCAGAATAACCTTCAGCCGTGACTTAGTCACGGAACAAAACAACAGTTGTATTCGTGTTTGCGGAATCGGTACATATCATATAATAATATATAATGATATGTGCCGATTCCGCAAACTGAGATAGAGATATCAGCCGTGATAAAATCCTTGACAACGTCGTTGACAGCATCAACGGGGTTAAATAACCGTTGTATCCGTCATAATATCCTTGACAACGTCAAGGGGGTCAATGGTCCGTAACACCTGATGATAAAAAAAGACCCTTCAAGATCGGATTACACACTTAACTATCCTGTGTGGCCCAGATCGGACTTCATTGATGATCCACGATATATCAGATATTACAACGACGTTCAAGGATTTTACGGTGGTGATGATATTGTTGCTGCTGACGACGTTACTACGATGTTAAGATTTCACATATGGAGCGTCAATAATTGGTTTAGTGTGTTTGATAACGATACTGAATAACCCTCAGCCGTGACTTAGTCCTTGACAGCATCAAGGGAGCATAGACAATTATATCTTCGATGCGGAATCTATACATTCATTATATATTTATATATGATATGTATAGATTCCGCATCGAAGATAGCGACCTCCGTAACAGCGTCCCTTGACTAAGTCAAGGATAAAATTATAGGGCTAAATAACCTTTTGTTACGGACATAAATAACCCTGAGAATTCAACATAGACTGTTCTACCTAGTGTTTTTCATGGTTGTGAAATCGGTACATTCATTGTATATTATTATGAAAATGTACCAATTTCACAAACAACGATAGCGGTCTCAGATTGGCCAAATAACCGTTCTATCGCGGCCCATTGTTAGCGACCTCATTGACATAGTTATATTATCAAAGGGACGATCAGCAATTATAATAAAAATTCTCTCGCAATTTCTTATGCGTTCTCGTTCTTTCTCTTCTTCGTTGCGAATATTGTCCTCGATAGCAATATTTCTCATATTTCTCTCTTCGCAGGAAAGTGATCTACCAAGTTTGTTTTTTTTTTCCTATGTCTGCTTCAGATGAGCGGAGAAGATGATTTCGTTTTTGGATTTCTTCATCAAATACAAATCTAATATAATGACAAGTAATATCATTGAATTACTTCTAGCGCCAATAACAGGTACAATCTCATCACTGACACACCTGAATCCGATCATAAATTTATTCGTGGGATAAATAAAATAGCGTTGATTACCTTCATTATCAACGATCATTTTGTTGTGGAAATAATTAGTATGTTTATGTTTTTCGAGAAATTTAAAAAAAAAACAAAAAAAAACAACAAAAAAAACGAGTAAGTGTTCATATATCGTTTGTAGTTGACATTATTATTTACAACTGATACAATTTGATTCTAAATGTCACAATCTGATTTTGAGAAATCTTCAACCCTTGACTATGTCACTGGCCCACGAAAACAGGAGCCAGTAAAGCATCACCCAGCGTTACCGAATTCTAACAGGATGATAATAATTGGACCATCTGGGTCTAGTAAGACACAATTGTTACTTATTCTGATAATGAGATGGCTCAGCAGTGACACAGTCACTGGGATAAGTTATATTTAGTGGCACCATCTGTAGATGATCAGCGGTGTTATGAAGTACTTAAAGATTTTAATGAAAATGCAAAGTTGCAGGATGAAGACGGTAATGATATTATTGATTTTATTACCAGTATTGATGAAGCGCCATCTGTAGATGACCTTGATAGACTTATTAATAATTTAGTAGTGTACGATGATATTATGCTGGACAAACAATCAAATCCAGCTCGGATATTTTCTCGAGGTAGACATAAAAACACAGACGTGATTTATGTTGCTCAAAGATATACGCAAATATCTAAAGTAATCAGAGACAACTGTAATATTTTAGTTGTGTTTAACGGATATATTTATTATACTTGGTGTTCAGGGGACATGGACATGATTAAGTTCAAGAACGTTTTTTTCAAAAGCACAAGCTACCTCGTTTGGTTTTATAACAATAAATTTACATGATCCTAGGTCGAGATATCGTAACGGACTTGATAAAATATTTGGTTAATTACAGCAGCAGAGAGGGTGGACTGACAAAAATCACGCGAAGGAGTACATAAACAAACACGCATAAAATTTACAAACACAGGTATCACGAACGAGTAACAGCGTAAATAACCCACGTAGAGAGAATCTCAATTCGGTTAGAGGTTCTGGTTTAGCGTTATTGATCCTATATTTTTTTGCCTTATTTAGTATGATTTTCATGTTTAAATATATTTGTAGGGTCCACCCTCTCTGCTGCTATTTCTCAAAAACATATAACAAATCCGTGAGTAAAAAGTAACTAATTTTACTTAGTATCACGTACTTAAATTCATAATTATATAGTGTACTTTAGACGGTGGCTCAGAAAACGGTCAAATTTGTCATTTGAAAGAGTATTATCAAAAAGAGGTTTTCACAAAGCCTAAAGGAAAACCTCATACAGTCTGGCAGTTTGGGTCAGTCCGCCACTGGAGAAGTCCGACTCAGCATCTTCTTCGGATAAATCCTCGGGCAGGCTGGTCCAGTTCCAGTCGTCCTGTGACCTGCGGTCCTAGGAAATATCTCTTTACCTTTGTATCGGTATTCTCTCCTGGTTTGATGCACATCATTGGTCTGTTATTCGCAGGTCCAGGAAACTTCGTTTCCCCTTTTCTTCGGTTTTCTCTCCTGGACTGCTACAGTCCTGGACTGGCGCCTGCTGCGTCGGGGTACTTCCCGATGGTTCCTTCATAAATGGTCCTGTCCTTAGTACTTCTCGACTACCGTGATTTGGCCGGGGGGGGGGGGAAGGGGATAGGCTGGTCATTAGCTGCATGTGGCAGCACGGGAACTCCCACAGGTGTTCCCCTCCCCTCTTCCTACCACACAAGGCGCTGCACGATGTTGATGGCTGGACCACTGATGTCTGACTGATTGACTGACTGACTGACTGAATGAATGAATGATGGCACAATTTGATCAGCAGGCAGGGTGAACAGACCACTTGTCTGAATCGTCATTTGTCTAAAACATAAGGTTCCTACAGAGGCTGAAAAATAAGCTCAATAACGCTAAACCGAACCTCCTAACTTTTATTATTACCGTATAGTTTGAAAAACGGATAATAAATCGTTCGGTTTAGCTCATTTTTGTTATTTTATTTTTTATTTTTTATTTTTTATGTTATAATGCGTTTAGTTTACTCGGCGGGTCACTCAATTTTTGTCGTTCACCCTGCCTGCTGCTGTAATTAACCAAAGATTTTATCTAGACCTATACGATATCTAGATCTTGGGTCATGTAGATTTATTGTAATAAATCCGAACGGAACAGCTTGTGCTTTTGAAAAGAAGTTTTTGAACTTCATCATATCCATATCCCCTGAACACCAGGTATAATAAATATTCTGTAGAGTATAATTATCTACTCCATTAAACACAACCAAAATATTGCAGTTGTCTCTGATCACTTTAGGTATTTGTGTATATCGTTGTGTAACATAAATCACGTCCGTGTTTTTGTGTCTACCTCGAGAAAATATTCTAGCTGGATTTGTTTGTCTGTCCAACATAACGTCATCGTACACCACTAAATTATTAATAAATCCATCTAGGTTATCTACAGATGGAGCCTCATCAATATCGGTAATAAAGTCAACAACATCATTACCGTCTTCATTCAGCAATTTTGCATTTTCATTAAAATCTTTAAGTACTTCGTAACAATGTTGATCATCTACGGATGGTGCTACTAAATACAATTTACTCCATTTTAACCATCGCATTATTAAATTTAATAATAGTTGTGTTTTACCCGATCCAGATGGACCTATTATAATCATCCTTATCGAATTTGGTAATGCTGGGTGATGTTTCACTGGCTCTTGTTTTCGTGTCGCTGAAAAGTCAATTATATCCATATAATAAATAATATGAGTCTATATTGTGTTCGGTGTAAAATTCCTACACCCACTGCTGAACTAACTACAATAACAACAAAAAATAAACGACGTGCACTTACAGGCAAATGTGTAAAATGTGGCACGAAGAAATACAAATTTGTTAAAACAAAGACAGGTGGAGATATAGCCGCTTTATTAGGAAAATTACCAGGAACTCCATGGGCTAAATACCCCGGTGAGAAACACTTACCAGGATATAATTATTGCGGTCCTGGAACCCGACTTGACATCCGACTTGATAATCAAGATCAACCAAGACCAGGAGAGCATCCAGTAAATAAGATTGATAAAGTGTGTCATGTTCATGATGTTGCGTATAAAAGTAAAGATTTACAACAAAGGCATCTCGCAGATGTAAAATTGATTCATGCATTAAATTCTATACCCAATAAATCTATCAGCGAAAAACTCGCTAGTTTTCTAGTAAAATCTGCCATGAAAAGTAAAATAATGTTAGGGGCTTGTAATTAATTATATAAATAGTATAATGGAATCCATTTATTATAGCCCAAGAGGATATTGGAGAGGCAGATCAGCTATTAGTAAATTATCTGAAGTAGCAAAAGTTTCACGTTCTGTTGCTGCAGC
>JAECUM010050248.1:0-26976 GCA_016617855.1 Megalonaias nervosa | reverse complement strand
ATATATATATATATATATATATATATATATATATATATATATATATATATATAGTCTGTACGCTTCACACATAGTGTTCAGTTTAATATTTTGAGCTCAGAATATGTTGGCATATCAACTTATGTCATTCTTTTTGGTCCTAGAAGGCCGATCAAATTCATCGCATTATTCTCTCTACTGACTGGCTAAAACTTTGGGAATGTTAACTGATAGGACAGCACTATCAACACTTTGGAAACCAGTTTTGTAATCGTTTGCCCTAGGGGCATTTTGAAAAAGGTCACGTCGGTCGGAATAAGGCCAATTTACCACGAATGCGCTCGTTAAAAATAAATTTAAGGTTATCGGTAAAAACGTAGACGGTATCGAGAAAAAGGCATATATGTACCAGTCTCCCAGACAGACAGTTCTCCAACCTGAGTATGTTTGGCGGAAAATAGCTTCGAAAGACTATAAGGTACATAATGATCTCAAGGTCTCGAACGTAATGATCTACCAATATCCTTGTTTATGTGGAAGTGCAATCAGTCTTGAGGTGTATGATTATGCGATGCAATTCAAGCTTTCAACAAAATATGTCCATGTCTCTAGTTCAAATCCAGATTACATAATGCAAATATCCTTGAACAAATATATTATATATGTTACGTCTATATCCAGACATTGTCATTTCACAAGAATATCTAAAACTTGGAATGCTTAGTAGCAGAATTAACACACTTTGGGTCAGAATATTGAATACAAACAAAACGATGTAGGCCTACCTACTGTATTGTTCCTCTATAACCTAGCACGCCTAAACGATGAGACATCATATGGTTCCGGAGTTTTTAACGGAGGTCCAGTGTTGAAAAATGGTGATCTCTGTTAACTGTTCTTTTGATCTGGAGGTCGATCTGCTATTTGAGTTATAACGCAGTCAACTTTTAAATGCTGCTGATTATAGTGCTTGTACATTATTAAAGTTCAACTAGTCAGGGACATTTTTGATGCGGAATAAAGTTATTACGCTCAAGGCGACAATGCAGAATTTGTGACCAGTGACCGCTTTAAGAAATTTTCGTAAAGGAGAAAATCACTCATTATTATTATTATTATTATTATTATTATTATTATTATTATTATTATTATTATTATTATTATTGTTTCGGAATTACCCAATTAAGTAAATATAAATTATCTGCGTTTTACTAATATGATATTCCAGCTACTTATAAAATGTCGGTAATTTTGTCACTTGGAACATTCGCTGTTTACGAAGCTTAACTTTGTATTGTTGAACATGATATAATAGCCTTTAGATTATTAATTTTTCATGCTTTGTTTGACAACAAAAACATGAAGTGTCTTCATAAATATTTTGCAGCATAAATGTGAGAAATATTGGCCAGATGAGGGTTCCATTAAATTTGGTGCAATTGCTGTCAATCTTGTTCAATGCGAATCATTTTCGGATTTCACAATAAGGACCCTAGAGCTTACGAAGGTATGATATCTAGTAATTTAGTTCAACTGTCCAAGTATGAAACGTCGAGAAAATCAAGATATTTGTTTCAGTTTCATCAGCGAGTTTATGTTATGGAACAAAAATTAGATTAAAGTATTTATTTCAAAATCAACAACGCAGATATAGCGGTTTTGCAGATCCCTAAAAGTAGAGAGCTACGTGTTAATTGTTTAAACGCAATAAAGATACGTTCTGTATTCAGTATGTTTCATTTGTGATATTTCGATCCGTATTGACGTTTGTAACTTATTTATCATTCTCCTTTAGGGGTAATATTTGGCTGTAAGAACGTCTAATTTATTATACCATATTTGATTTTGTTAGATGCTCTTTGTTAAAAACGACTACCTCCCCTTTTTTTCAACCAAAGAAAACCCCAAACAAATTCTTGTCTTATTGAGGCTTATAGATCAGTATATATCCAGTATGGTATGTCAGAAATAATTAAAAACTTTACATGAATAATCCTAGAACTGTTAGAAATATCAAACCAACATAATTTACGAACGTTTTCAGTCAAACAACTATGTACGGTATTCCCCCACCCCTTTTTGGAAATTGTACCGCCTCTGGGCGATTATTAGAATACCTATAGTATGTTATGCAGCTATTAGTAGAATGCAAAATGCAGCAGAAGCACATTGTTTTGTTCCAAACGAAGTCTAGTTAAGTTTTCAGATTGGATTAATTAAACTATCATTTTGGATACTTTGATATCACTATTACTCTTTGTATCATTGCCATATATTAAAACTTATAAGTTATACATAAACAGTTGCAATACGTTCGAATTGAATATCGCATCTTATTATACAGTCGATACGAATAATTATTCCTTATATCCGTATCGCACAAACAAGCTGCAAGTATTGAAGTATTTTCGGTGAAATTTATAGTCGCATTATATTAGACTTCATTGACATATACATTTCGACTTATGTCCATTCTGTAAACGTATATTTATGTGATGTGTTCTTATGCATGCAGAAGAGGGGTGCTAGTTATTGGCAGAAGGAAAGTGAATGAAAACACAGGATTCTGTATTATAATGTATTTGATGAGTTTGCAAAATTACATGTGCAAGCATCAGCCTACTCATTACCACATCGATAGACTAGAAAGGAAGATAAATAGTGAAAAGATAGGAATCGCTAGGTCAGTCATGCAAATATTACAAAGCCAAAGTATATGGGTACAATATTAAAACAAAAACAAACGTTGTGTTTGATGCTGGCCACTTTCGTGACTGTGTTGAACATAAATGTAATGTATTGAACCAAACATTTGCTATGTATTTAGAGCATAACATAATTATTTTGACAAAGTATCAAGAGTACATAAGCTGAGGAATTGAACAATGAGACATGCCGTATAACACTTTTCTGAGGCTGCAACCGCCATAAACAGAATTACAGCAAATAGAGCTTGCTGCGTGTCTGGCAGCCACAAAAGGTGGGTGGGGCAAAGAACAAAAACGTCCGGTATGAAAGAAAAGAAAATATAAATGTTGATCAACACTAAACCGATGAATTCTGTAGTGCCGAGGCGGTAGAGCACACTCATAGGCGTGGTTAGGATATATCCAACATAAATGATGGATTGGGAAGAAACTTTAAAACTGATCCGCGTACTTCCTGAATGAGCTGTTGGTCTTCTGGAGCTGTTTGAATACCCTCATACACTAATGGCGGTCGAAACGGCAGGTAGACACATATTAGTACGGGTCGAGTTTATGCCATCCCATCAAAGCACGGTCGATGACCAGGGATCTAGGTCTGCGAAACCCACGAGACCTAAAATGGCGATAATAGAAAAAGTAGTTTAAGCGTTGCAAAGATGCCAAACCATATGTATTTCTTGTGCCACACCATATGTATTTCTTAAATGAATCTGACTTCTAACGGTCTAATTCCCTTATTTGGTTGTCACTGACACCTTGTCTAGCCGCCTCAGCGGCAGCCCCAATTCTGAAACTATCGGACTTAAAATGGTTGGAGTTAAAGCCACAAAACCAAAGCTCTCTTCTAAGTCCTGTGCTAAATTCTACTCTGTTTCATGAAAAGCGGAAACAATAGTGGATATCGAAGATGGTGCCATGGCGTGGAAACTCGAAACCTGTTGGAAAGAAAGGGCATCGGCGAGTTTGTTACGTGTACCAGGTATCTGTTTGCCTTGAACGAGATATTTAATTTATGGAAAGAAAGTACAAATTCGCGAATGAAAAGCATGATTTTTGTATCCTTTGAGGATTGCTTGTTTACGATTTTAACCAAGGCTTGATTGTCAGTGTGAAAATATATAAATTTATTGGATAAGTGTTCTCCCCAGATCCCAACTGCCAGAATGATGGGGTAGAAGTGTCATATTTTGATATGCCCATAGAAATAGCGTATGCCTATGACCGCACCGTATCCGACTGAGGCAGAAGCATCTGTGTACAAGTCAAACGAGTCGGATGTCATCCAAATGTCAGGTAATAACAAAGATCTACCGTTAAAACCGGTTTTGCCATTCCCTTAAGTCTTATTTTACCTCTATGTTTAGTCTGATGTGGTGATGCGGGTTTGAGATGTCAATTGCCATGTTGACGAGTCGCCTAAGAAAGGCTCGTACCGGCAAAATGACTGCGCAAGCAAAGTTAAGATTACCTATGATGGATTGCAACTCCTTGAGAGTAATTTTATTTCGTGCCAGTTTTAAATGTATGAGTTTATTACATTTTTTAAAGTTTGACTGTAGGAAGGCAAACCTCCATCCTCACGGAATCCAATTCGTATCAGACGTAAGTCATGGTTGTTGATGGGGTAAATGTTTTATCCGCAGCCATAGGAACGCCGATTTCCGCACATATAGTCAGGAATTGATCAAGCTTATGCTAGCTTTGAAGACAAGTTGCATCCAGTATAAAACATTCTCCAAAATATGTGTCATGTGTGTTACAGGTAACTTTGTGTTCGCTATCCATTGAAGATAATTGCTAAAGGTCTCAAATATCTGGCAGCTGGAACTACAACCCATTGGTATGCTTTTGACAAAATAGTTCCTGGTCCGCCACAAAATGCAGAAACAATGATATTGCATGGGACAAATAGGAAGAATGCGGAAAGCATTTGATATGTCTGTTTTAGTCATATAACACCCCTACCCAGATGTTTTATACATGTGATTGCATTATCAATACCTTCGTAATGTATTGCTGATTGTTGAGTTGGAATTCCATCGTTAACCGAATCGCCCAGTGGGAAGGAAAGGAGACGAATTAGTCTGAAAGACCCAGAAAGTTTCTTTTCGACTTGACCCAAGGGTGAAATGTGCCAATTGGAAAATGGTTGTGTACGAAAAGGCCGTGCAAAGCGACCCGATAGCAATTCTTTCTGTATCTTTTCTTCAGTAATTTGGGCATTTGTTTGAGCCGATTTCAGATTCTTACATACGTGTGTTTGCAATGTCCCTTAAAAATCAACATCAAAACACTTTTGAAAATCCAAAAGCAGGATCAAAATCGTGGAGCCAATATTGCAAGCGTCCAAATTTGACAGGGATAGGCACATGATCAGCACTATTTGCCGACAGATTTCTTGTTGCTTGGGTTAGTGTTCCAATGTTGTTCGGATCGTTGGAAACGAACAAGTTGGTTGTTAGGTCGCTGAAGTTTCTGGCTGTATTGCGGAATAACCAGAAAGGCTTGAGAAATTGGTTTGGGGCAACGAATGCATGAGTGTCCCCCTAAAAAATTGAAGCATTTGTGCTGAAAACTGCATGAAAGTCACGATGAACAGAGACCGCTTTTGTGGTCAATAACAACAAACTTCTTTTGGATACTTTGTGTTTGTAATTTGTGAGGAATTGGTTTGTTTGTAGTTGTTACGACCCGACTCTAGCAAAACTTTCATATAGAGTTATAGATGTGTGGTACCCCATTTAATTTCTCCCTTTGCAACCAGTTGTCGAAAGTTTTCATCATAGTACCTCCAATCGGCTCGTCTCTCTTCAAGCGTAAGGACTTTTCCATATGGTGTGGAAGAGAGGTACTAACCAGGGGATATTTCTAACATTTGACACTAGTGAACATGCTCCAAGCGAGGATCCAATGTCCTATTGTGTGTTGGACGTTCCTAAATTTTGGGACAATGCTAAGTTCAGGAACTGTACTGTGCGTATCTAACTGAAATTTGAAAACCGCATCCAGCGAGTTATTCAGGAGGGTACAACAATCAGTGTATGAACCCGCCCATATGTTTGCCTTAACTTTATCAGGGATTAAAGTGGATGGGAAGAGCGACGAGCGAGCAAAACTGATTGTTGCTACAGAGGGTACATGTTGAAAACCAGTTTGTGGACCATTATCCTTGGATGGCCTGAGCAAGGTACCAGATGATAGGATTTATTATTGATCTCCTGTGTCACTTAGGTGGTGAACCTGTCGGAGACATCTTGAGTTATAACATTAAGAAGATGACGGTCCATCCAAGCCCATTTAGCTGGATGTTCCAGGTTGAGATTTTGCCGGTTCTTGGACTTTGGACCTTGATGGTCTGGCTCTCTTCGCTGCCACTTGCAACGCCGCAGCAGCTTTCTTTGTACGGGGAATTCTGTAAGGAATGCCACAACAAGTTAATAATTACATCAATGTCAGTGTTTTACTAAGTAGCAATCATTGCAAATGCATAACCAATATTGTAATATTATGAACATCACCCTTCACTGTATTGAGATAAGGAACGAATTCGGCAATTGTAAGAAAGGAACAATGAAAAAAGGAACAAAATTTGAACATTATGAAAATTGTGGGTCAAAATATTGAGGTACGGAATGCAATATGAAACCAGTTCCAACAGAACAATTACAGGTCAGTGGGCCTAAACGAGCTGGGCAATACAAAGCCCAGTGACATGGAGTGAAATGGTGGAAGCAGATTGCAACAAAAGCTAACCTAAGTACGCCAAGCATTAAACTAGCAGCAAACGGAAAATATACGGAAGCGACTGATAAACAGAGCCCAGTGGTAAGTACCTAACTGGTAAGCACAGTCCAGTTGTACGGAACCAACTGGTAGACATAGTCCAGTAGTATGGAACAAAGTAGGAAACGTACAGTCCAGTGGTACGGAATCAGCTGGTAAACACATAGACCAGTGATACGCAATCAACAAGTAATCATACAATCCAGTGGTACGGAACCAGCTGGAGAACACAAGGTAAACATAAAATCCATTGGTACGGAACCAGCTGGCAAACACACATTCCAGTGGTACGGAACCAGCTGGAAAACACAAGCTAGTGGTACGGAACCAACTGAAAGAAAACAAAATGGAGTAGATTGCAAATCCTGTTCGAAAGTATTTTAACAGTGTGACAAGGACAAGAGACGGACAAAGCATTCTTAGGAACATATGTTGGCGATATGAATTTATGTAAGAGACTATAATAGCGCCTCTGAGCGATTTGTACTGGTGGTATTGACCTTTGTTGGATAAATGAACGTCATCACGACGAAAATTTGGAAAGCAAGTTGTAGCTTCTTCAGAAGAAGAGAACCTATTATTGTGGTTCCAGAAGCAAGATAGTTGTGTCTGTCCACCTCAAGTTGTAAATGGCATTTGCTTGTTGTACTTTAGTTCTGTACGATGTTATGTAGGAGCGGTCTAAACTATATGCACTAGCCACTTCCCCTGCCGTAAAACGAGGCAATAAAGCACAAATAACTATATGTTGTGGTATTAACCTGGTATTTTCATTGCAAGATAGACCATAAGCATAAGATCTTGTACGCTACGTCTTCTGGCGATGTCGAATCGCCCTGATTAAAACTGTTTTCCTAAACCAAAAGGACAATTATGTCTGGTTTAATTTTGCGTATGACAGAGAGATCGTGCCTGATAATTGTTTCAACAGTCCTGCCCCCAACCCCGTGATATAAATACTACAATGGCGAAGAATATTAAATTCGGGGCGCAATCTAACGTCTGTTTGTGATTTCCAATGACGCTGCAAACTTTTACGGATGGAATGACCCAATACAAGTGTAAGGAAATGCATAGCAAAAGAAAGGTATGCAGAATGAAACAAGTTAACAAAAAATAAATACTTAAGTTTCAGGACGATCTGTCTGGGTTAAAATTTCTAGAAACGAGGAAGATCTAACAGCGTGAAACGATAGCCACGAAGAAAATATTTATACAGAAAAATGCAGCACGTCCGCACCACAGAAGTCCTGAGCAGAGAAACTCGCTCCGCGCGCAGCCGGTGCTGAAACATTGCGATTCGTTGGGCAGAACAAGAGGTTAAAATCTTTAAATATATTGGCCCTTGATAGCGCGCTACACGAAAAATCTGTCGGGAAATGTAAGACCCAAACACACCTCCCATAAATGTTCTTATGCGAGCGTAAATAGTTATGTGTGTATATATATATATATATATATATATATATATATATGGAGAGTATATATATAGTATATATATATGTTATATATATATATATGTGTGTGTGTGTGTGTGTGTGTGTGTGTGTGTGTGTGTGTGTGTGTGTGTGTGTGTGTGTGTGTGTGTGTCTCCTTACAATGTGACACTATCATCATAAATATTCAGTGTGATTGTTTATTTGAGAAAGCGTAACCATATAATGAAAACGTTCAGTGCCCTTTGCTCTAGTTATATCTGGGAAACTGTATACAAAATAGTCTTACACGTGTTTGTCTGTATGACAGTCCATTGACCCATAATACGGTACGAAAAGGTATCTGGGTATAACGTATCAACATTGTAGCTACTGTAATTGTTATAGATGCAAATAAACAATATTGCATTGTTTTCTAATTGGGAGAAATACAACATATATGTTACACATTAATCACAAAATATAAATTAAGGATAATACTAAAGACTGTTCGGAGCATACAGAACATGGATGTTAATTTTATCTGGTGTCTATATCAAGAAATGATGATAGAACCGCTTTTGTAATCTTTAAGGCTTGTATAGTAGACATTGCTAAATTATTCATCATCGTTCTCCAAGTATCATTTATATAAAAGCCTTACTTTTTCTGTATCTGTATTTTTCTATGAAAAAAAATGGGTAGATTATTTTTGGTATTTTTTCCTTATTGCTAACAATAAAGTGAAACATAATCTGTTCTTCAATTGATTTAACCTCATTCAGAAATTGTATCCTAAAATTATCTTCAACTCTCTGGCTGTACATTGTAAGAAAAATATTGTCATAATTTATGCAATGGCTACATCAAGCATTGCCGAATCCCTTCATACGTAGTTCCTTTTTGACAATTTTAGCCCAACAGTCACAATTTTCTCACCATCATGGTTGTAAATTGCAATATAGGTTATGATATCTGTATTTTGGCAATTTTAGTTTTAGAATTCTAAACCAACAATGCATGATAAGTTAATATCTTATATTATACATTTTAATTATTCCTAAATCATTGCATATGAATGCATGTAGAACACTATACACAAGCATATTTACAACACGACTTATTAAACGTCTTCAATATAATTGCGATCAAAAACCTCCCAACCTCAGAGTGAGTGTTATCTTCAAATCGACCAGACGAAGCAATCGATTTACGTTTATTTTGCCAATTGTGTAAAGCCTTTCATCCAGATGTGCCTAAGCTTCAATGCTTGCAACGATAGTTTTATAGCACATATGCCGAGATGTTTGAATAAAATATCCGTCATATATACTGGTAATATGCTTCAATCACACAACCACCCTTGCAAAATTCAATCTTTCTTGGGTTTTGTTTTAAGTAGTCACTTTCAGTTTCCACTTAGGCAATTATTATGTAGCCTCTTGAACATGTTTTTCAACTCGTGGGCAATACCTTCAAAACCAAATAATTCTTCTGCATACATCAGTAAAATTTGTTCAACGTTTCATGTGTCCGTCAGAAAAGACGGGTTTAATATCGTTAACAACGGTTAAGGGTGCATGCGATAAAACTAAACAGAACAGTTAAAGCCATGGGTACTAGAATTGTTGTGAATAACCTATGCTTGTTCATCATCATAAATTGCCTTAATAATTTCATAACGTTCTCCCGCTGTTCATTTCTCTAGCTACCTTATGGCGCAATAACGTATCTTTACTCTAACAAGGTTTTTTTTTTTTCCACAGTATATGAATACATGGTAGAATCTAGCCTTGTGATTGCTTAAATATTTACAGATTAATGTATATAATCCAAACATACTATCAGATACATGAAATTAATTGTCGTCCACCTGTCTATTTATCCATATTATTTGAAATCGATGCAAATATTTTGCTTCGTATTTGTACTACGTTAATGCCTCTGTATTTGGATAGTTCATTTGCATCATCTTTCTTCAGAATTTAAATAATGATAGTTGTTGACCAATATTCAGGACAATATCGAACAGTGTTTTAAATAATACTGTTAATATTTGTGCAATTATCTTACCTATATTTAGCGATTATTCTATCCAGAGTATCATGAACGATTTGAACGTTTTCCTTTTCCTCTAACAGGTCAACAATTCTGAAAAATATTCTTGCAGAGTTGCAGATGTGATACTGCTTTACATGGCACCTGAAAAGCTGTGCATAATTAGATTATACTGAATATAAAAGGCTGTTTGTTTTGATTCATATTGCTTGTACATGTTTCTTGTAAGATATGTATACATGTTTCTATAGAACTAATAATTTTCAAATTATTCACTTGTGCTTGAATTATGAACTGTCTAAACTATATTGAGATTTTGTTTTTAATGGCTATACAATCTCTGTCGAACCAAGATTGACATTTACAAGGTTCTATTGGAGCAGTCAAAGCTGGGCATATGCATTTTAGTGACAGCTTCCATTGCAATTACTGCATAATGCGAAATGCCAGTAATCGTTTTGCAGCATTATAGTTGATATAATTTAAAATCGCATCCAGATTTTGAGATAATATATTTTTGAAATTCAGGATAAAAGACTGCCATTCTTCTTTGTTCCGTGTATATTTATCTACTACTCTACTCCTAAACGTCACTTAAAGTTTTATGTTGTAATTGGCCCATGTGTTCGAAGGACAATATATTGGCCATATGTATAGACTCCAGTCGTCTATCGTCTATGTTAAATACGATATATTATGTAAACACATATATCAGAATAATCCTTGGCAGAGGCCGAGCTGCTAATAACACTTGTGAAATTTCCCTATGCTTTTGCCTAATCCATATCTACCATTAGCGATATTTAACCCATTCACGAACAAAAATCGAGATCCCATCTGAACTCCATTTTGCTTTTCATGATTTAGTTATTACGACATCAAGGGTTTCATATCCGTCTATATGAAACTGATCTATAGTTTCTTCCCACGTTTAAACAAGTAATTGTAGATCAATTTCTTCAACATAATTAATAAAATCAGACTTTTTTTCTCTAGAACGTGTTCCATTTAATCCAGATATATCCCACATTAAACAACTTTATACGCAATTAGAACAATCTGCATAATACACATTTTGTATAATTCAGCCTGAGTCCTATCATTCGTTTCTACAGCATTATTTATGGTCTTATCAAATACATAGTGGTGTAATAATCTATTATTATTTTGTTATATTTGTGCAGTTTTCTTTCATTGTTCTAAAGTCTTTTCCAAATTCTGTTAGAGGATGGCACGAGCTTTTTTTTACTTTAAATATGACGTCCTCAGCTGTACATACATTAACTAGTCTTTAAGCCGCAACAGTTGGTCATTAAGCTGGTACTGTTGGCTGCTTTACTGGCTTTTTTCCATGCCTCTCTATAGAATCTCAACACTGTTTATTTGTTCCTATATTTGGAAAATTGGACTATCACGGTTCATGGGTTTAGTTTTGATCTCTACTAATGGGGCGCTTTTAACCTTCATCGCCTCCAAAACTAATCCAACAACATCTCATATAAACTTTTACAGATTTTTATGCTTCCACACATTCATTTTTCCGGTCTTTACGCACACCATACAATATTAAATTCTCATTCGCCTGTAATTTTATCTCCATTTTATTAACAGTCTCAGTCGGGTTCTCAATTTCCCTGCATATGACCATATTATAATTTGTAAGCAATTCGGTGGTTTCATTTTTCAGTTCATCAAGGGAGCACTCAGTATGCTAATATGTGGGAGAGTTTTGCTGTCACCAACCATTTCACATCGACTATTGCTTATATTGTAAATATCTCCGATGAAACATTTCCATTGCCGTTGTGTTTTTGTAATGTAAATTTCCATGTATGCGCCTATGCATTTCATTTAACTTGATATTTCATCATTTTATCAGCATTTGTGTTGCTATCCCGCTTGAGAGAGAAAGATTCAAAATTCCTCATCACGCAAAATATGACATTATTGATGATGTTGTCGACATAACGTCACAATTCAGCCTGGATCAATAAGGATAAGGGAAATTATGGGACGAAAACGCCAAATCATGTAATTTTTATTTCTGCAGGTACATGGTGAAGGGAATGAAAGACAAGAACAACGACACGTCAAGCAGTTTCACTTCACTTCCTGGCCAGATAAGGGTGTACCCAGATATGCGTCTTCCTTAGTCCATTTTCACCGAAAGGTTCGCAATACCAAAGTACGGGGATCCACAGATGGACCAATCATTGTTCATTGCAGGTTCGAATTTAATTTGGTTTTTCCTATTACATAAAAATGCACCATTGTTTGTTTCATATCCAGTATCATAATGGCGGAATATTGTTATTTTTGAATAAAACCTGCACAATGTGCTTCATATATTCCTCGCGTTTCTAAGGAAAAGCGTTATATTTGTCTTATGATGTTATTAATTGTAGGATGTATGCAATTTTTCATCTAGTTATTTATTAATTCATTTGAAACAAGAGTGTTTGGCCTGTGGTGGAACATGGAACAAGTGTGGCAAACGTTTTACACGCGAAAAGCATGGGTGGAGGCATATTTAAACACGTAGTCATATCAAATTTTATGTTTACTTGTTTAGCGAAGTACATTAAAATTAGAAATTATTATTGTGTTAAACCGAGTGACATTTAAGCAATTGAATATAGAAGTAGGAAACTTTTGATGTTGATGTTTGTTACAATCTTATACAATAGTCTTGTGTTATATGATTGTCATTGGCTCTAGTGACATGTAATAATCAAAATAATAAATGCTTATTTCATTATGACACTTAATGATTGCTCATGGATGGACACATTTATTTAGTATTATTTATTTTCAGATTGAAGAATTTGTATACATATAAATTATACTTTGAGCTTAGCAGCTTGATGTCGTTTATGGATGCTTGTATATGCGTCCAAAATAAACCATAAAACAGTGAATATTGTCCCTTAATAACTGTAATAGTAATGTCACTCAAAAATCTAGTTACGTACCTTGAGGATCACTATGCAATATATGAATAAAGGAAGGGCATGATGCGCAGGAGAGCGATAACTCTTAAAATTTAAAAGTGTTCAAAGAGAATTTTGTCATACCTTATTCCTTGCCAGCCCTGTTCAAATTTATCGGCGTAAATGTTTTTGCTTTGTTTTTCCAGTTTTCCTCTGTTTTGTTCTCAAAACACAAATTTGGCGTCTAGAAATAGGATATACAGAATACAAGATGGTCCAGAGGCTATACATGTTTTTCAATAAATAAAATTGTAGATTTGAGCTTCATGAAATAAATTATTATTTACTTAAGTTTTAATGATCCTCCATCACAGTTAGGTGACAAGAATGTCGCATTGTAGAACGATGGCCAACTTGTAATATTTTTAGCAGCATATTGTTTTCTTTCTGCAGTTGAAAATAACTGTTTTGCAAATGAACGTACGGCGCAGGTAGAGACAATATATAACTAAAACTTTTCTCTTATACTTTGCGACAAAGGCAATTAATGTAAAAATATGTATGAGTAAAAAGTCTGAAATGGAGAAGATAATGTTCTTGCTTCATGTTTTGTGTGCATATACCCACTTCTTCCCTATTCAGTGCCGGTATCGGTAGGACAGGAACCTTCTTGGCTCTTGATTACCTTGTTGACCAGGCTGAAGAAGTCGGCTACATCAATGTGGTCGAATGTCTGGAGACCTTCAGAAAGCAGCGAGTGGGTCTTGTCCAGACTGCTGTAAGCAAAAAAGTGTATAGTATAAACAGGTCATACTTTTCAATGCTCATAATGCATTCATGTCAGAATGATTTATCTTTCATAATGTATCAACATTGTGATTCACCCCTCTTCACAATTATCTTATTATTAGCATTTCTATCATTACTATCTAATAGAGATAACATATAAAGAACATTAATTACGATAAGTGTTATAGTTTTAGAAAGTAATGCATACAAATATTGTGGTGATGATGATAAACCCGAAGCGTCGTTTAAAATCTGAAGAAGCAGTTGATAAATAGTGTTGAAAGCAACGAGAGCAGCAGTAGTTTTATTAGTAATACGTTTGTCACTAACACTGTCGAAGCAATAATATAACTAGTTCTCAAATGTGCACGTACATACATATCATAACTTGAACAACATAATTGGTTAATTATGTTATGATCATCAATATTTAATATAATATAATTGATGCATATACCGTAACGAACAACCATAGTTCCGTTTCGTCATCAGTCAACAGTAACAATGTATTAAGCCGCCATTTGCCTCCTGTCTGTATACTTTAAGGAGCAGTACATTTTTATTCACGAAGCTCTTGTAGAGGCTCTGACGTGTACCACTTCAGCACTATCAACCAGTGAGTTCCTGGAAGCATACAGTACATTACTGGAGGCAGACGTTACTAACAGAAAGCGGAAGATAGACTTTGAGTTTGAGGTAAATAATTTTTACATTGGATTCAAAGCAACGTTTCCTTAAAGTTGGTAATGAGAAAAGAAAACATCTTATTTTTCTCTTGTAAACACTAGCGCTATTTATATGATTATTTTTGTATTATTTGCATTCATTATGTGACTTTCTTTCATATTTTTGTCCACGAAAGTTCAACATTTAAGTTTCGTTACCTTACGATTTACGTTATTAACATAAAGGGGCTACAACTATTTTATGTATTCAGAAACTCACCATGTATGTAGATACTGCGGCCGAGGATGTGTTTGGACATGGAAAGAGGACCGAGAACAGACAGAAGAACAGATATTCAAACATTTTAGCAGGTATTATTAACATTAATACACGTATTTTTTGTTAGGATTATATACCCAAAACCATTTGCGAGTTTAAATATGTTATATGTTCATTATGTCGTAGTTGTAGGACATTAAAACATTTGGGGAAGACAAATATACTTTCATCTCATATTTCCTTCAGTTAGGATGGTAACAGTAATAAATTGAAGCATACGATAAACTTTTAGTTTCAACACAAACAATCCAGCAATAATGTAGAAAGATTTTGTAGGAGCTAAAGGACAGACCCAGTTTAAGACTTATTAACGCTTTGGTTAAATTGTTATTCATTCCTATGATCTAATTATCATCATCGAATGAATTTGAAATCAAATTTTTGGGTAACATCAGCTTGCTTTCACATTTCACATAAAAAATAAAAATGATTTGCAAATTTGTTGATTTTCCAGACAAAAACTATTGTCCCTCTTTAAACGTGTACGTCAAAGGGCGAGGCTCCTACATCAACGCGGTATTTTTACCGGTAAGTGTTCATGTGCCGATACGGTTTTGCTTAAGTTTGGTAAAATGAAGAAAGACATTGAGAATCACTTTCATTTATGTAGATTAAGGGTTGGAAACAATTTCATGCATTTTTCAGATTCCCAGTGATAGCGAATAATAAATAAATCTCTCTGAACTGACAATGATGCCAAAGGCTCGATAGCTATGGGCGCAGATCTATAAACGGATCTATATGACATAGTCAAATTAATCTGCATGATCATTCACTAAACAAAACTTATCTACTAACGGTTGCATACACTCAGTTGAAAGGAATATGAATGTAAACACGATATGTGTATGCTGGTAGTTTACAATATTTGTATAGGATATAACGTGTTGATTTTCTAATCAAATCATTATGATCATTATTATCATTATGGTTATGAAAACAGCATAATAAATTTAATACTAATATCGTTATTATTACTACACCAGCAGCAATAAGAGCGACTGCAGTGCTAATACTATATACAAAGAAATAATGTATAAGTCGTTAAGAGAAAGCTCTTTAACAGTTCTGTTTTCAGTCATAACTAAATCAGCAAGTCCCACCTTCTCTCGATCATAACTCACTTTGTACGCAAATCGCAACTTCTTGCCGCATGTGCGACGAGCTAGAACAAATCGGAGTTACATAATAATCACTCACTAGAAAGCGTTTTGGTAAACATACAAATAAAGCATACTCAATTTTCATACAAGTTAGTGAAAGCTGTACTGACTTAATTTTCTACTAGACGACATTGCAGAGAGTAACCATAATTATGAGGACCTGATCTGCAGCTGCGCTATATTGACTTTGGGGAGAGGTTTATTCAATGTTACAGATACATGTGCAATTGTCGGATATTTATACGTATATTGTGCCCTATTCCAGTTTTTATAAAATATTTTATCTTTCCATCTATAACGATCGAGTAGGAAAGTAACGATATGGCAAGGACACGCACATAGATATTATGTAGACAAGCGATACAAAGAGCATACGCAATGATTTCGGGTATAATGATGGATATGGCTGGGGTGGTGATGTCTGTACGAATTTGAATATTGTAGTAAATGGTAATAGGCATCACGCTTAATACTTGAAATATATTATTACATAGGAATAAAGTGGTACTATTCCATTTTAACTGAATTATTATCGTGCAATAGAGTTAAAGACAATGAAACCGCTCCGGTGGCCAAGTGGTTAGGACGTCAGCCTCGGATGCGGAAGGGCGCGGGATCGAGCCCCGGCCAAGTCATTCCAAAGACTTATATAAATGGCACCAAGCTGCCTCACATGGTGCTCAGCATTAAGAGATTAGTGTTAGGATTAGTCAGCCTTGTGTCAGGGTAATGTGACTGGGTGCGACATGATGCTATATGTCTGTGGCATGATGCCCCAGTGCTAGGCATCACTATAAACTGCCACATTGCAGACATCGTAGCCATATGACAGAACAATTGTTAAAGCTACGTTAAAAATGCAAATCTCACACACACACATACATACACACACACAAACACACACACACACGCACAAACACACATACAAACACAGGCAATGAAAGAACAACGTTAAAATATATTGTTTGCCTTCAGTTGTATTAGTTATGTTATGCATTTTCTTTCCATTCCAACAATTTGAATATAGTTGCAGGAGAAATATAACCACCTTCCTTTTTCCAAACTACCCGAAATAGATCACGCACCATCAACACCATTACTACCGATACTACCACCTCCAATGTGACTGGCATATTGCCCTATGTATTCAGCATAATTATGAATGAAAAATAAGTACATTTAAATTTTCATAATGTTCATTCTTGATAGTAGTATATAATATAGAATTCTCTCTTGAGCACGACCACTGCTCTTGCAATAACATCATCACTTCACCTACGTTACCAATCTTTGAGAATATAACGGTGGCAACTTGCACCAATTAGCTACGCGAAAGGTATTAACTAGCATTAGCAAACTGACTATGGGTATATAGTCTACTCAGAATATGAATTTGTCTCATTTCTCAAATTCGTTTGATGGAAATTATTATCCTTCCTTGACTGATACATTATTGACGAAAGTTTTTGAAGTGATGGACATTAATGTCTTCGCTATATCCGTAAGTGATGTGCAATTGTTGTGATAGGGGGCATTTTATCCTTTGCTGCCTAAATATGAGTTGAAATCGCTTATAATATTCGTTATTATAGTATCTTTAATACGGAAAACGTATGGTGAAGAACTCCATCTGATGATGTTGTCTGTCAGTTCTTTTCTGTATTCGACTTAGTTTGAGAACAATAACTTCAATTCTACAATGCCTTCATTTACTATCACACTCTTTTGTGGATAGGTGTAACTTGGGGTAGAAAAGGAATTGCTCTGATGTTTAGGCCCTGTAATATGTATGAAAGTAGTATATCATGTTACTAATGTTCTTCTCGTGCCATTGAGCATCGCATTATATCCCGTCCGTGGCGACGCTCGTTTTTCCTTGATAACTATTGAAGTACTTCATGAGTTCAAACTAAAATTGACATGATGTTGTACTTTCACGCTAAATTGACTTCTGCCCATTTTCAACAAATATGCACAAAGCTATGACTATGTTTTACCTTACAATGTGCACTTAAATGTTATTGCATTAACGGGCAGATGGATACATCAAAACAGTCTGGATATATTCAGACTAAAATGAAACGTTCAATGATCAAATTGTAATATTCATAGAGCAAGGGCACACGCACGGAGTAAAGGCTAATCTTTTCCACACGATGACTGCAACTCTGGTCAGTATATCCCGTCCATATCTTCTGAAGGTCTTCTACTTGTGACAAATGTGTTTTGAATGGGTCGGAAGTTTATCAGGGAGTGCACTTTATCTCACAGACGCAAAATCTTTTTCTTCAAAGCATTAATTCCATATTATATACCTAAATCATAATTTGTACAAAGTAGACAATTTATAAAGAAGGACACCATTCTGATGCTGGGATTTAAAAGTTCGCACCAAATAAGGGGTAAGGCCTCTGTTAGAATGGTCCAATAGCAAATTACATCATACATTTACAAAACATTTTGCATGGCTTGCTATTTTATATAAATAGGAAGCAAAGGCTTTATATGTCCAAAGCTCAAATAAAATATATCATTTAACGTTATTGCTTTATTATCTGATTTGCACAAACTTCAAAACTTATCGGGCATTGCAGCGGGGAAGGAAATCGTTTCTCTTAGAATGAACAGGTTAAGGCCAAGGTCACTGGCATCGGACAGACAATGTAGCCTGGAGTTAGTTTTACTCGGCTAGTAGTTATAGAAGAACGGGAAAGGAGCAGACTTTATCGTTCTTTATACATGAGTTGATGTTTCAGCTCAACAGTCTTCCAAAGAATAACGATCTGCTGTGAAAATCTAATACCTTGATATTGTTTCCTCTTTATTGTTTATCTTTAACTGCTAACTACCACTCAATATATTTAAGTGCACCATAATTACCTTTAGCATTAAGAATGCGATATTTTATATACTTCATGCAGGCATACAAAACAAACGATAACTTCATTATCACCCAAACCCCCCTGGAGAACACCAAAGTGGATTTCTGGAGAATGGTGTATCAATTCGATGTACGTTCGATCGTCATGATGAATACGCTGTCTCAGATGAAGGTAAGACTGAATAACGTCCCTGTATGGAAGAGTAAATTGCCCCCAAAGGCCTGCAAACCAAAAACGGCAGGTCATCTTTGTACAATACCAAAATGATCGTATATAGTACTAACGTGAGTAGTTACACTCTGTACCTGGATAGATGTCTATCTATGCGTACACATTGTTTGCGACAAGACACTGGCTATATCTACAGGACACACAGATCCTGAAAACTGATTCTTCTGGCTGGCCGCCATGCATATTTTGTTTTAGTTCTATTGTAAATGAGAAAGAGGACCACAATGATTGACCTACGCTTTAAGAGGCGAAACACTGATGAATAAAGACGTTTAGTTTTAAACATATCTGATGCACAGCCCTATATATCCGCGTATTCTAAAAAGCATCACATTCATCCACCATATCACCTGAACATATTCAATGGAAACTATGGGATATTCGTTTGAAATTCGTGTTAAATAGCCACTTTGTCAGTGATCTGTATAGTCAGGTACCTCATGATACCACTTTTGAACTGGTAGTGGGACTCTCGTATCCACCAGAAAGAACAGCATTAAAGGGGCGTTACCGGTTGTTTGCATTATAAAACAAATTTATAATTAAAATTTAAAAAGTTTCGTTGTATTTCTGTTGCAAAAGTATCGTCCTTTAAAAGCATTTAATTTTTTCATTTCAACATCACTATATTTAATCAGACTGCTCCGGTGGCATAAATGGTTAGAGTGTCTGCCTCGGATGTGGGTGCTTGCGGGTTCGAACCCGGCCGAGTCATTTCAAAGACTTATACAAATGGTGCAAGGAGTAGGCAGCTTGGAGTTCAGCATTAAGGACTTAGTATTAGGACTGGTGGGACTGATGTCAGAATAATGTCATTGGGTGCGACATGATGCTATATATCTACGGCATGATTCCTCGGTGATAGACATCACTATAAACTGCCACACTGCAGCCATCGTAGCGATATGACTAAAATTGTGAAAGCTAGGTTAAAAATATAAATTACAGACACAATATTTAACCAACCAGAAACTCTCATTTGTCTTATTCAAGTGGTGATCGGCTTGCAGTTTATCATCTATTGACCAATATATGATGGTGAATAAAATCATACATTATAGGTATTCTTTCTTTGGACTAAATATACTCGAATATTCTGTTTGCACTTACCTTAAACGGGGAGTTTGGTAGCTTAGCGTGTGTGCAAAATATTTAGATTCCATTGCTCTACTAGCCAGCGACCTCAGGGTATTTTCTTGGTCAACACTTACAAAGAAAGATTATGCATGTTTTTATTTTGGATTCTTATCGTCTGCAATTTTGACGCCAGTTGGCCATCAAATTAAGAAGCAGCAAAATGGAGCGTTCATAGTATATAGTCCACTCGTAACAGCTACCTGCTCAGTGTATAAATTATTATAGCTTTTACAGTACGTTACCTTCATAAAATAGAAAACGTATTTGATTTGATAGCGTGTGTTTGTATAAAATAAAAAGAAGAACCATGCCTTTGCTAATTGTATTTAGAGATTGTAATTATATGTAAGGCAAGACGATTACATTTAGTATTGCTTAATATAGGTTGCAGATTGGGACAGAGACGGACACACTGTTTAACGCCAGGTATAAGGAGGACCTTAATATATGTCTTCACGCGACTTAGAAAAGAAAAACAATCATTTCACGCTAAATAGATAATGTGTTAAAACCAGTTGGAATTTCATTTGCATAAAAGCAATAATGTGTCTCGTACAAAATAAGAAGACTTAGAGAGCAAAAGCATTTTTTTTCTGGTCTTAATGTATTTAATATTTGGCTGTAACAAGGTGAATTCGGCAGTGTAATTGCACTTCCATTTATGGTGCAGTTTTGTGGCATTTTAAAAATATTCAATTTTAGGAATAACTTAAAAACACTTAACACAGTGACAGATACCAGGAGGAACAACGACAATTTAATAGGTGTTTATCTCAAACTAGATCCTTTATTTAAGGTATATATTTAACTTGTTAGAACGGTGGAAATAAAATCCTTTAAGTTGCCTTTAACCCTTTATTTAAAAGACTTTAAAAGTGCTTAGATATTTGATAGCAGTACGGCACATGTGCAGAAAAGGATGGAAAATTTGATTTGTTTCACCTGTTCCTTTGTGAATGTTCGGAGCTGAGTCGGGGAGGTCTACCTTAAAAAACATTTACCAGGAGCGCGATTGGCGCCTCAGCATATTTATTCTGTTGAATTATACTTCAAAAATAAATTGTGGAGATAATAGGCTGCGCTGTACACAGGTGGCCCCTTGTTATGGTCATTTATCAAATTTTCCACATTGTTTAGATTGGGTTGAGAGAAGAGACAATATGTAATTTGAATCGGGTTGAGATTTTATTCTTTGCCTTTAATCCGTCGTGGCAAATGATGTTTCAAAATTGTCTGAGAAATATCAATCATTTACCCATAGCTCGGTATCTCGATTCTCTCTGAAAAAGTAGTACTGCCATTAGTTCCATGTCCACGTTGTCTCATATTTTGAAAATTACAGATATTTTCAGTTGTATGACATACATCAAGGTGATTGCTATCGTGTTTAACTTGCGCCATAAATGTAACATTCACATACTGTATGATTTGGCTAATACGACATTGAGAAAACAAGGAACTAGGACACATTTTCTTTAAACTCGGGCATTTCCTTTGCTACCTGTTATAGCCGTCAGGAGAATGTAACCTGATTTAATTAATCCTATATTCCTAAGGTTTTAGTTTATGGTCCGATGTCTGCAGCTTTACTTTTCCTAGTAGTCGGATATTGGGCGGCAGTATTACTGTATGATAGCAAAAGATAAGCTACCTAAAAGTAGCACGAAAATATAGGTTTTCCTTATCAATAACGACGGTTAGATTTTATACCGTTATAATATACATAACTTAAATGCAAATCTAGTTAAACCAAACAATTATTTATTTCATTATTCAGTTATTACTTCTGACTATATAGCATTTTCTAGGATGAGGAGCGCTATTGGCCTGAGGATGAAGAGGAGTTAGAGATACCGCCTTTCCGAATCACACTGGAGAGTAAATCCGCCGACGACGTTAACACCAAATACATCTTCTCGCTTAGATACCACGAATATGTAAGTAGTTATATGAACAATAAATAGCTTGAAATTGTAGTAATACTAAACTGTTCAGCCTAATCACTTCTAGAAATAATTGTTGCTTTCAAAATCTGTATATATTGGTGAATTTAAAATATTCACAAATGAAACTATTTGTTGACACCTATTTGCAAAGAAAGTATTATAGAACTCAAGCTCTTTCCATCATCATCCATGAGATTGTTTTAATATCGCAAACAAGATCAAAGGTAAATAAATAACGCAAAGTTAATCGAAAATCGGACATAATTATATTTTTAATTTGTTTTGTATTCACTAATTCTACAAAGATCTGGTATAGGGTATTGGCTACTGTTGAAAGAATCAACGTCTAGAATATAGAAGTGTCGTCTGTACGTATATGTATGTGTGTTTGAAGTCGATACATATCTCCTTTTGAAGGCCGATATCGTAATTAAAGCAGTTTCTGGAGCAAAATTGATGAATATCGGAAATGAATAGTTCACTGATGTGCATTGACAGCAAAGACTTGAAATCAAGTACTAAATTCTGAACATATTTTAATCTGTAGAAGCTTACTTAAATTGATCTTTAAGAAACAACTAGCTGTTGTGGTTAAAAAATTAAAGTTTGCAAGTCTTCTGCTTTGTTGTGCATTATTTTACCATGTATCTAATTGAATCATTTGCTCAAACACAATGAATCGCCAAGAACAGTGATTATTCAATCTAATTGAAATAGCAATGAGCACTATGTGGGTGGATATGTGCATGGGTTAACGCAAGCACCATGTATTTGCTCCGTTATATTTTCTGATTTCATACCTTGAGTGGATGCAATGACTCCAGCGAGGTTGTTTGTGATATAACGAAGGTCATGGAAGCAAACCTAACTAAACGTAATTCAAATTCTGGAAAATGTGTTCAGGAGAATTTCAAAGTCTAACGTCAAAAGAGTATTGATGCCTGATTACCTTCAGAGTCAAAGGAAAACTGACCTTTGTTTCCAGTCAAAAGGCAGCAAACGGGATATAATGTCACATGAACTGGTTGTAGCTGGAGGAAAGTATGGCATGTTAGTGACACTCTTTGCATCACACTACGTTGAGAATAAACTCTTTATTTGCGATGTATCTAATATCACAATTAAATGAAGACAATCTATCACTCTCATCCGTTTCATCTTGCATAGTATGGAACCTAAGAGGAATGGGAAACGTGGGAAGGAATTGTTTTACGTAAGTGTTGTCTTTAGCAACATATAAAATATGCATCTAATGCTGAATAAGACAACACTCGAATGAAAACAAAACAAAATGATATGAATTAGTTAGACCCTCAATAACATGGGACGTTCAGAATCAATACTATTATTATGTAATAGAAAATTGGTTCAGAAATATTAAGGCTGTATACTACATATATACGTATTAGTAATAAAAGTTATAAAATTTGCGAAGGCGCCTTCATTACTTTCTACGAGCACATATAACAAAGGCTTAGTTGGCCAAAATTAAATGTGGCAAGTTATGTTAAACCTGACATTTTATGCTTGGTTGAACCTAACAAGAAGGAAATACAAAAGTAGATATTACTGCCACAAAAGGTTACAGAAGAAAGACCTACAAGTAAATACAAATTAATACAAATGTATGCAATATTGTAATATGACTTATGGCTGTCGATAGCGCTTTATCAGTGATAAGGTGGTTGCATTAGCAAAACTGGACTGCAGTATTATTTGTATCTATATGCTCAGCACACTTTGTATATGTATCGCTGTCGAGGTGTTGCACCTCTTGTGCATATTTCGTCCAGTACGACCCAGCAACTTTGTTGATGATCGTATTCTTCAAGTTGCCTAATTCACGATTTCTCAACAAGTCTACACACAAGCATATAATAAGGCAGAGATAGCACCTTGCAATTTTTTAATCTTCATCTGCGCAGTGTTCATGACTGGATTTTGAGTTACTGTGGTATTATGTTATTAAATGTCTAATAACTTTAACAACCATCATAGACATCTCATGACAAATTAAGAGTTCAAAGTTAAAACCAGTTTCTTGTATACTTCCATTGTGTGCTAATTCAGGTGCAATGCAATAATATTCTGTGACAAGTTTGTGTTGTATCATACAGACATTTCTGAACTCTTCTTAGATATTACATAGCATCACTGTTTTCTTATAACCGTCATATATATATATATATATATATATATATATATATATATATATATATATATCCACACGGCTACATTCAAATTTGTAGTCATCACTTGAATATTCTATTCTTTCATAAGTGTACTTTCACTGTCAGTGAACATCAGATTCTAGCTATTAGTAGTAATACTTGGCCAGAACACGAATGACATCAAGCAGTTTTTGCCCTTGGATTAAACACAAATGTTCAATTAATTTAATTCTCTAATCTCAAATCTTTACTAACACAACATAAGAGTGAGAGAGAAGGCAATTATGTAGGTTGACTTGGTACTGTAAGCAGTACTGGTTTTGGCATTCGTAGATTTTAACTTTATTTTTACAAAAAAGCTGTAGGACACTTACCTGCTGTTTATGTGTCATTTCAACTCATTGAAACAGTTTTGGTGGCATCGGTAGGATTTCTATTTTTCTAGAGTGGCTTTTGGAATTGTTCATTAAGTTTGAATTCTAGAAGCCGTGGATTCAGCGATCCTGTATGTGTTATGAGCAATGAATAAGGGACAATTGTTGACTTCTAAGTGCAAAGTTTATATCATTACGAACAGTGTACATGTACGAACCACCATATTCGTGGAGGAAAAAAATAGTCCAGTGGCTATGGATAAATTGATAAAACTTACAATACGTGCACATATATTGTCAATATGTTGGTTACTTGTGGCGTCGAAATTGACGGCGTAATGTATGCGTCAAAACAAACTCGACGAAAAGTTGTAGTACAGAAGGTAACGGAGTGTTCTTATACAGTCTCCCGGGTATGAAGAGAATCTTAACTTAAGCACTTGCTGCAACACAGGGAAATAAAGAGAAATCCTGTCTCAAAGAAGATTGAAAGAGACCTGGAGTTAAGACCGAAAGAGCATGAATTAGAAATAAATTGAACGTCAAAAAATGAATTTCGAAAGATCCAAATTATGAATGTAACATGTACTGGAAATGAAGCGTTTGGAAACTTAGTTAGAGTAAACTATCAGAAATATGGAACGGAGAAAATGATTGAAATTTCATTGCAAGATTAGGGTAAGCTTGAACTAGGATAAGATATCCTGAGCATCCTACCAAAAGTTTGAAACAGTTTCAAAAGAAACAAGATAGTCAGATGATCTGACTGCATTGCAACTAAAGACACTTTTGACAGGAGACGCTAGACAGGTTACAACTCAAGTTTGTACTATTACATGGTACTCAGGGATGGATTAATTGATCACGCTGGTAAGAGTGAAGGAAGAAATTACTACGACGCATTGCGGACAGGCAGCCATTATTGATCAAGACATAAAGCATTTATAGGATGATCGTGACCCAGGTATTTGTCTCCGTGAGGAATTGTTTCTGAAGGTCTTTCCACAAGATCAGATACAGCGGATAAGGAGGAGCAAAGGCTCCAGTTGAGTTGTCGAGGCTGCAGATGACTATATTGCCACTAACAGAAAGCAACAAGACTAGAAGAATATTTTTCGCAAAAGTATAAATATGAGCGCTAACGACACGAATGTTAAGAATTTCCGTCAGGAAAGCAAAACAATCAAGAAATACAAATTCGAAGCATTAGAAAAGGCTGTGTTATCGATGCAAGCAATTGGGACATATTGTACGGATTTTCTTATTGATAATGGAAACCATCATGGTAATCCTGCAACATGTTTGATTACGTCAACAATTGGCGAGAGACTTATTTCAGAAACAAGAAGTGCAAATAAGTACAAGATAAAGTTTGTGAAGTACCTTGGTTCGAGTGTGACCTTGATAAGAAAGGGATCTAGTTGACAAGAGTTGCAATCCCGATGGGCACACTATTACACTATACACAGTCGTTCACGAACCATTTACGGCACAGCTGGCTGTGGAAAATATCGCCACTCATCTTTACAAAGGAGCAAATAATGTGGGAATTGTCTCAACTTTAGCTGCTGGAGCTCTATTGGGGTTATATCTCCCTAGCAAGGATTGCGACATTTGTTGTTACGAGGTCGATGATAAAGGTCCTCGACGATGAGAAGACTGTGGAGAATACTATCCGACGTAGGAATGAAGGTGAAAATGGTGTTGCATCGATAGTATCAAAACAGCAGTTTATGCTACGTTTTGAGGACACTGAAGCTGGAAAACTTAAGGCAAGCGAGAATGCACAAATAATTTGCCACAGGTGATAAAAATGACCGTTCTCAAAAATTGCAATGAATATTGAGGGGTCGTTATCTTGAACGAATTCTGGCCTCTGGTACATAGTGCCTTTGGTTGGTGATACTACGAGGTACACTGAAGCTTTAACTCTTAATTATATGGGGGCATAAAAGTGTGGCTAAAACACAGATGACTTTGTTTAGCCAAGTTGGTTCTCCAAGGGTCATCTTCTTGGTAGTCTCTCGGGGGCCAAGGAAGACAAGTTGTGCAGTCCCATCGACGATGGACGCTCATGTGGCTCCTGAGTCCAAATTCCGATGCACACAGGCGGTTGCAGGTGGGGCATGGTTACCGGTGGTTGGGGTGGCTGGGACGCAGCTGTGTGACGTCTCTCACAAGCTGCAGCAAGACGCTGGAGGCGGTCAGCCTCGAAGGTGGAACTGGTTTTTCTGGTCACGGCTCGCCAGTGACTTCTGTATGAGGCAGTGAGCTCGAGCTGGTGTGGTTGAAGGTCTGCCCATTTGATGTACGTCTTGAGGTTGTCTTTGCACCGCTTGCGAGGGCTGCCTTGGTTTCGATTGCCCTGGGCTAGCTCGCCAGAGAGCAGCTGCTTTGGGATTCTG
>JAECUM010050247.1:0-38318 GCA_016617855.1 Megalonaias nervosa | reverse complement strand
CATGTTAAGCGTAGGTATCGCGCACTTGTTTTGTAAATTCAGAGAGAGAGAGAGAGAGGGGGGGGGTAGTAGGAAGAAGACACCAGCACGTTAATCTCATACAAGTGTCAGTACAATGACAACTGGCAAGCCAAATGAAGACTCTGAAAAAAGACAGGCACACAGCTGTGTTATGTGTAGATATCAGGCACTTGCTTCTGTAGTTTCTCAGAGAGAGAGAGAGAGATCCATAGTCCAGAAAGATATAAACCTTACTGTGCAAAAGGTTTATAAACTTAATACTCAGTATATATCTACAATAAATTTCAGTTATAAAATTTTGATTGGATTTTTCCTCGGCCAATTCAATATCTTCTTTGACTCGATTTTTCATAAAATAAATACATTTAACTACTGCTGTGTATTGTAAATGAATTATTATTTATATCTCTGATTTTGAGATATATAACATATAAGTTAAGCCGTATATGCCTACAATTTAATTCTGTTGTAATCTTAGAGAAGCCCTCTTGTCATCTTAAAAGAGCTGTCTTGTAATCTTAGAGGAGCTGTCTTGTAATCTTTGAGAAACTGTCTTGTAATCTTAGAGAAGCTGTCCCGTAATCTTTGAGAAGCTGTCTTGTAATCTTAGAGAAGCTGTCCCGTAATCTTTGAGAGGCTGTCTTGTAATCTTTGAGAAGCTGTCTTGTAATCTTAGAGGAGCTGTCTTCTGTCTTGTAATCTTAGAGAAGCTCTCCCGTAATCTTTGAGAAGCTGTCTTGTAATCTTAGAGAAGCTGTCTTGTAATCTTTGAGAAGCTGTCTTGTAATCTTAGAGGAGCTGTCTTGTAATCTTTGAGAAGCTGTCTTGTAATCTTAGAGGAGCTGTCTTGTAATCTTTGAGAAGCTGAATTGTAATCTTAGAGAAGTTAATGATTGCAATGATTCATAAGAACTGTTTCCACTGAAGTTTGGACACAATGTGGTGTGTGTTAGTGACTACGTTTCTAGCATTTCGTTTTCCAGCAGACTCCTTGTGGACTATTTGTGAACAGTACCTACAAAACCATGATGGTGGCTCCTTTAAATGTGCACGAGTCACTCATTCTGTTCAAAGCGTTGCGATTTCATCTCGATACGTCTCAATCTCTACTACATGAAGAAAAGATTCGTAAAACTTTAGTGACTTTGGATGCTTAAGACGACGTGTAGCTTGTTGGTTAAACGAACACTGGAAAGATGCACATGATAGAAACATCTACGTTGGGATACAAGTGGTAGCTGACCAGATTGTAAACAACGTGTGTGACGGATAAAGAGAGAAACGTGAACTTTGTCCTATTTAATTGTTTGTTTCTTGTTTGTTTTATCTTTTTCTTTAAAACGGACATTAATTGTAGCAAGAAAGAAACGGCATACTTTTATGAAATATAAATACTTTGTATATGAAGTGGTTTTTTTAATCCTAAGGCATGAATGTTAATTTTTGAAAGTACCTTTCTAGGACCAAGAAAGAGCTTTAAAACAAATATGGGATATATCTGAGTGAGAGTTTTAGGCTTCTTTTTGATCACTGCCTGGTTAGCTTCTATGGAATTAACGTGGATTGGAATGAAAGTTCCATTACGTGATAGGAATATAATTAGTGATATTAAAATTATACCATTGGAATTACAAGATCATGTTTATAAGTTTCATTACAAGTCAAGGGGAGAGGAGAAGTCCAAGATAGTGAATAGAGATAATCTTGGGGAAAGAGTTGCATAGGAGAAAGGTAGATCAAGTGAACAATGATATTCAATTCATATTTGTTAGAACTTTCTTTGGAAACTGTACTTGTCAAGAACAGATTTGTCAGCTCAACAACATCATGATATACTCTCCAGGTATCCTATTGAATTTACTGGAGAAGTTTGTAGATATATTAGGTTCTTTGAAGAAGTAGAAGCAGAAGGAGGTCGAGCATTTGGGTTTTTATTTGTGTGAAGAAGATGAGGAGGTAGAAGTTAGAATTTGAGTTTAATCCAGTAACTGTATTAGAGTTCAACAGTAGAGTTGCTGATGTGAAGTTGAGTGAATCTAAAGGGTTTTCAATTGAAAGATTCTTTAGTCCAGTGAAGAAGCTTAGATAGAAAGGATCTACAGACTTGTTGTAGTAAAGACAATGTTTGGTGATGGATTTTCTTGTCAAAGATATCAGAATGAAGAAAGCACTCTTAGACCTTTCATAATGGACACTTCTTTATCAGAGGCGATTATGGAACCGAATGATAATAATGAGAAGTACAAGTAGCATGTTAAAAAAAATGAAAAGGACAAAACCAATATGGGAGTCCTTGTAGAATGAAAAGAGTGACTATGCAAACAAGAGGAGTGATGATGTGTCGGAAAAGATCAAAACACTTCCACTTGAACTGAAAAAAAAATGATTTATGAGTTTTACGTGCAAGTGAAAGTGTTGGAGAAAATGGCTCAAGTGACTTTGAGAATGATCAAAAGAGCAATGAATAGACGATTGCTTAGACAGCATAGCTTCAATTGTAATTTGCAACATTTCCAAGATGATTTCTATGGTGGTAAAAGTATGAGTGATGGAAAAGCAAGTCAAAGATTTGAAAAACTGATTGCTTTGAATGCTAGATTTAATGCCGTGTGTTATCCTTTGGAAAGTGTGGAAGAGAAAGACAGCGAAAATTTCTGGTTTTACACGTGGGTAAAAGTAGTACATGGAGAGGAAAATATGTACAGGTTTTACAAGGATAAACGTGAGGAGTATAGGAATGATACATATGATTTGTATAAGGACTCTGAAGTATGGAGAGATCATAGTGTAAATGGAATTTGGGAGTTTATAAAATGGAATGTTTTGAGTAATGAGTAAAGTGAAAAGTATTTTGCATTGAGATATAGAGATGATTATGTAGATAACTTGTAAATATGACTGTTGCATGTAACTTGCAACTATGTTCGTTACATGTCCACTTGTTATGTATTAAATGGATAATGCTTAGACCAAAGCACAGGCCATAGAACTCGAGTATATACCTGAATAAATGTTTTATACCAATACAAGAAAATTTTCTTTTTGGAGTCTCTACTCTTTCTGTGAGTCTTTCTTTGACATATATGTCGTTTTCTGTGCCTTTCTATCTTCTGTGACTTGGAAGTTGACATCCCTTCGATTCAAAACCAACTACCAAAGGAAGAATTCGTAAGAAAGACAGCTGCTGTCATCAAGAATGAGAGAGAGAAGATACTGTGCTGTTAGGATGTGCACGTACTCCAGAAAATCACATGCTGGAAAATTAGTTTCTTTGCTTCATACAAACCCTAGATTCACAAGTTTGAAAAGAAAAAAAAAGCCACTCAATACTGTAACACTTCAAACTCTACCGATGTGAGTGTGAGTGTGTCTGTCAAAATTTACAAAAACAAAAACAAAAACAAAAAAAAAAACGTAAGAACAATCGTACCCTGAGCGATCCCACGGAAATTGGGTCAATCTTATGATCAAATACATCACAACATATTTGGATGAACTATTGTGTGAGAACTTTACATCCACGTTATCAAAAAGGATGAATGTTTAGTTGCCTACATCTTCGGTTCACTCTTGTGATATTTTATAATGGTGTATTTTTTCTATGCATGGGATTACCTAAGTGGAATGTGTGTTTCTTTGAATCTTTCTTATGGAATATATACCATAAAAACAAACGTTAAGTGGCGTGATATTTTTTTTTACAGTAGGAATAACATTCTCTCTCTCTCTCTCTCTCTCTCTCTCTCTCTCCGTCATAGTAGTTTTGATTGAAATCCTATCTGTTCCCGTTTGAAGATACCTCTCCAAAATTGTGATCAGTAGTCACGATAACTATGTGAACTGTTCCGTTTGCCATGTAATTTTTTTTCAAAAACTTGCACTCATAAAAATTGTAAAACAGTAAATCGTTGGATGAAATAAAATCTTGAGTTGACTTGAGCTTGTGCAATTCAGGTATCTTAGCTTTATCCTTTTCTTGTCACTGTGGTTTGTCACGGATTTTTTTTTTCATCTAGCATTAGATTTACCGTTTTTCAGAAAGGAAACAAACGCATGACTTCTTCAAGAAAGACGCGAGTGATATTGTACTGTATAATCCTGCATATGGTTAACTCTGAATTATAAAACTGAAACATGCGTTCAGAAAAATGTAACAATGTTTGACCTGTCAGACTGTCGATGGAACAAGGCGAGTTTTAGTCCTGCTTTTTTATTATTTTTTCCCCACCCTTAGATGTGTGAAAACTTTGCAACATTGTTTGTAGCGTGTACTGCGAAACACAGGACATCTTTTAAATTTGGAATATACAGCAAATGTTAAGCAGTCAGTCGACAATAAATATCACACTACCTCTCTTATGAAATTGATAAAATGAATGAAAACAATGAACATTTTTCACATAGAATGTATGGTTGTCTTTGTTATCTTTGTCCTATAATACCGCAAAAAATAACAGAACCAAAAATGGTTTGCCTTCTTTCTGTTTTTTCTTGACCATTCTTTCTTTCTTTCTGTAATGCTAATTCTGTCTGCCCATCCCTCAAAACACTAGTCTCCAGACTCACTGTCACCCAATGCAGTAGCACTTGTGTGCGTGCGTGCGTACGTATGTGTGTGTGTGTGTGTGTTAGCTTTCGCTTACACACATATCGTTTGTACAAAAATTTAATAAACAAAGAAATAGCAACCATTGACGTAAACCATTTAACTTCACCGTGTAGGTGTATGTCATCATTCTCAATTTTTCTGCAAGTCACTTTTGGAGCTACTAGATTGTAAAAAAATAATCTTCATGAGGTACCAAACGAATTTCTTTCTTCGCTGGTCTTGTTGGTTCTGACATTCTATCAGATTTATCACCATTTTTTTTCTCTCTCTCTCGGTCTCTTAGTCTCACTTTGTAATGCAAATTGTATTGGATATGAGACAATCATATCTTCAAGATCGCTAGTACAAACGTCTACCAACACATTTTGAAAAACGTATTTTGTGACACGGATCGTCATTGTCGCTTGGTGTCTGCTTTCTCCTGGGAAAAGTGTCATCGTTTCAACTTGATTACAAACTTTGACTAAATTTTACACACTACTTGAACTCTTTACATCTCACGGTGTAGGTGTAAGCCTTCGTTCTCAATTTTCTGGAAGTGCATTTCTGCGTCTCTCAAATGTCACAATAATTTTAGGGGACTAACGAATTCCTTTTGGGCTGAATCAGGACTCTTGGTTTTGTGACAAAAGTGGAGGACATTGATTAAGGCTCCCTCATGTCGTCTTCGAATGGATTAGAGCTAAAACTTCAGCTTCTGTGTGTGTGTGTGTGTTGTGTGTGTGTGTGTGTGTGTGAGAGAGAGAGAGAGAGAGAGAGAGAGAGAGAGAGAGAGAGAGAGAGAGGAGACGGTATGATGTTGCCTCTTACTTTTTTCTCGTTTCTCAGCGGAACCGTTTCATCTTGATTGCAAACATTTCGTTTGACTAGGTTTCTCACTCAGCAGGTCATTATATAAGATTAGTGTCTTAGAGTTTTTAGCGGGTTCATTCAGTTCTCAAACAGTCAAGGAGATGGAAGAGTCAACACAGATCGACCTGCTGGTCAAAGATTTGCTACGAATCATGGGAAAGCATAATTCACAGGCGAAAGTGTCAACAAAACTTACCCTTTTGGTCTATGATTTGATGAGAGTCATAGAAAAGTAAGTCCTGATGAAGTTTGCTGTATCTATAAAGTACATGGGCATTTGTCTCCAACATGTACGCTTCGTCCAATAAAGAGAGACAAAAGTCAAGATACCTGTTATCGTTGTCAGGAGAAAGTATGCTGGGCGTCAGAATGCCCTAAGAAAAAGAAAAGAAACAAGAGGAGAAAGTGGAGAGGGGATCAGAAGAAGAGAGTGATGATGAGGAAGAGCTTGTGCCAATGAAGAGATGGAAATGGAAAAATGGACAATTTGAGCCAATGTGTTGGTCTATAGCCTCAAACGGGAAATGACGTGATGTGAAATTTCATTGTAAATCTAAAAAGAGAATATATCAGAAAGAAAGCGTAAGTGTCTCTTGGTCATGAGTTTTATAATAAGAATGGTGTATATTGTTTTTGTATTGTCACTGCACAAATATATGCTCTCTCACCTCTCTCTGGATCATGTTTAAGTTTGATTCGAAATGGAAAGGATGTTTCCTTTAACGTACGCACTTAAGGCATGCAAGTGAGATAAAATTTTTCAGTCTGTTCATCCATCATTGTTACGTCTTGATTTTTTCTGAACACTTTAGATAAATTATCACACACACATACACTGACGCCATAGAATGATGGGTTAAAGGGGTTTTGGTGTGTGTGTGTGTGTGTGTGTGTGTGTGTGAGTATGACGTGTGTGTGTATTTTTGTTTGTGTTTGTGTGCGTACACTAACGTATGTATTTTTGTTTGTGTTTGCGTGCGCGTACGTGCGTGTGTGTGTGTTTTTGTTTGTGTGCGTGCGCGTACGTGTGTGTGTCTTTTTTCCTAACAAACCCCTTGTCCCTACACTTATGATTATTTTAAACACAAAAATAGTGTTTGTGTGTTTGTGCGTGTGTGTATGTGTTTGTTTGTGTGTGTATATGTGCGCGCGTACGTTTTTGTGTGTATGTGTGTTTGTTTTCTCCCTTAACAAAAGACACTTGTCCCTAAACAAAAAAAAATTGTTGTTTGTGTGTTTGTATTTATGTGTGTATGTGTGCGCACGTACGTTTATGTGTGTGTGTGTGTGTGTGTGTGTGTGTTTTGTGTATGTGTGCGCGCGTACGTTTGTTATTAGTGTGTTTGCTTTTTAAAAAAAAATTATTTTAGGTTAGCACTACTATCTCTGTGGATTGTTTGGTAGGTGATATGGGTAGTTGGTGAGAGGGGATGTTTTCCTTCACGTACGTGGTTTGAAGTATATAGGGTGTAACGTTCATATTGGAGAAACGAACATGAGTGTGTGTTGGGTCTATTCCCACTCATGACAGCCTAACATTCAAGTCGCTTGGAACTTTATTGTCCCGCGACCTGACGGCTAAATTAAATGCACTCTTTGAGTGCATAGACGCCTGGGGGATGTGGCTATGATTCCTTTCCCCAGGAACAATTAATCAACCTGCCGTGTAGGAATTAAACAGTCGTACATGCAAAATTGTGCGAACACGACTTAAATTCAAATAAGCAAGTTGGAGAAACACATTCATTCATTCCACTCAAGGCAGAGACGTCGACTAGAGAACATTGTGCTTGGTTCATAGAGACAAGGGTGGACGCCGAAAGCAGGATATATGTGCTCCTATGTGCAGCCAACGACTAACCAAGAATAACAATGGAGCGTGGCTGCGTGATGTGGACAGCATGCTGCGCAATCAGCCGACCAACTCATCTCAAAATTAACTACGAGAGGTTATCTACCATCGTCAGAATAAATACACAAGCAAGTGCTCTGCGACTAATTTTCGGATAGGAATACCACCAATTTGAACAGGGAGAACCACTTTGACTACCGACAAACAGTAACGAAGGAGACGACCACCAGGATATCTCGGCGGAAAACTGTCCGAGTAACAACTGGCCTGTACATAAACTACTAACAAGAGACAGAGTCAATTCCTTTGGTTGGACGGCAGGCGTCATTCCACGAGAAGAGACAGCCACCGGAGAAACTCTGGAATATAGCTGTCCCCGAAAGGTAGCCCTGAGTAAAATGGCCGACGACCGAAAGCAGATCCTAGGCAGCGATTCGGGAGTGAAAAGACCCGATATGTGCCTGAGATTGCCTGAATGGAATGAAGTTTTCCTTTTGGGTATTGAAAACCTATCATAACCTGATTTTATCCTTTATATACCGCCGTCATAATATATTCTGGTTAAAACAGTGCGTGATACAAAAATAATATGAGTCATTTAGACTTAACTGATTGGCATTATTTAGGAAATAGAAGTACACTTTGTACACAAAATTCCAATTACACGAGTGAATTAGTTAATGAAATTTGTTTGACTTATTTGATTTGGATAATTGCACAGGTGGCTTACACAGTATTAGTATTTTAAATTGTCCATTAGAAAAACTTGACTCAATTTGATAGAAGTATGCCTGGCGTTTCAGTTCTTCATTTGGCGCTTGTCGCTCTTGCCGGGTCCCTTGCCTCTCTTCCTCACTCGGTCATTTAATTAAGAAGTGTGACTTTCACGCATAAAAGTGGGGTTGTAGTGGCACCATTTCTACAACCCCGACTAATTAAAAATCTTGACCGACAAGACTAAACTGGTCGCAAATGCCTGATTGATCGCAAGCGACTTGAATTCTAGTAAGTAAGTAATTGGAGAAACATAACCAGTTGCAATAAGTCTTAGACGATTTGGGAATGGTGGAAGAAATGTTGGTGAGAATTGAGTATGGGTGTTATGACCCCCATCGTGTAAAGATGGAAATCAGCAATTTACGAAGACCCAAAGAAAGACTAAAAACAAGAATCAGAAAGGAAAAGGAAGAAAAGGAGGATCTAGAGGAAAAAGAGCAAATCAGAGCTTACAATGATATGATTGAAAAAGAAGAAGAAAATAAAAAGAGAAGAAAGGACGAGATAGAGGTGAAGGAAGAAGAGGAGGATGAAAAGGATGAGAAGAAAAAGAAGAAGAAGAATGTAGTGGAGAAGATAAGGTGTTGGTGCAAAGGAAAAGAAAAGACAGAAATTAGAAGTTAAAGAAGAAGAAACCCAAAGGCCCTTTTCAGGGCCACTCCATTGCTTCAAAAAGATGCATATTCTCTCTTGCCCAAATCTTTTTTTAGTCGTTTGTATAGTTGTTTGTGTGATAGATTTATGTCCATAAATCTATGTCTGTGTGATATGTCTATGTCTCTGTCTATGTCTCTAACCCTGTCTCAGACACTGTCTCTAACCAATTCTCTATGTCTGTGTCTCTATTTGTCCCTAGAGTAACGTGTATTCATGTCAACCCCTTGCCGCACTGTTCTGCCCGATAGAGGCCAGCCCCTTGCAACATTGTTGCCAGTGTCCAGTACCGTGACGTTACCCCTGTTCAATTCATATTGTCCATAGACAATCCCTATATATTTCCCTTTGTCCCTCAATAGTCCCAACCTATGTTCAATTTTCCTTGTCTCTCAATAGTCCAAGCCTATGTTAAACTTTCCCTTGTCCTGCTATAGTCCCACCCATGTTAAATTTCCCCATGTTAAATTCCCATTGTCCCTATAGTACAGACTCATTATTTTAACGTTAAGGTCCCATTGTCCCTAAGGTATCCCCATTCACTACCAGTGTACTCATATTGTTGGCAATGCCGTATGAAAACTGCAGAATCCAACTCGATTCCAAACGTAATTGTAGAGACACCGTCAAGGGAACATGTGTTCAATGTGGAGCTATGAAGTTTGCATTCGTTGGTGGACACAAGCACGGGTTTATAAAATAGTTGGTTGTGATAACACTACTGCATTAATAAAATTACCAGGAATACTATGTAGTAAATATCCTGGTGAAAGACATATACCTGGATACAATTACTGTGGGCCAGGTACACGTCTTGATATACAACTTGATCTTAACAACCAGCCAAAGATTGGTGAAACACCTGCACATCGTGTTGATGCTGCATGTTACCAACATGACCATGTTTATAACACATTAGATGCTTGTGAATGTCAATGTGCTGATGTGGATCTCATCCATGACTTGAATGCAATTAATCCAACTCTCAGAGAAAGAATATCTAGATGGATTATCAAAGGATGTATGAAAGCCAAGATTGTTTTCGGCAGTAGACAAAGTCTACTAATACGAGGCAAAGCCTCTCACTTGATGTAAAATATATGGATATAATCATTTCCGACAGACTTGACCAAAACTATACCACAGTCCGCACTGATATTGGAGAGTTGAATCTGCTGTTGCAAAGATAACAATTGCAGCAAATGACAACCATGGTTCTTCACGAGAATGGATAACCAAACATGTGCTGTGGCACGTTTACATGCCATTGCCAAAAAAATTTAATGTGGTTAGTTTGATGTTCAAATACCAAATGAGGTTCTTTAGGCTGATCCCATATTTTTCCAATTGATTGTATCATTCATTGATGGACAGGATTATGATAGACAAAGTCTTTTCTGCCCAAACAATTACGTGTTAACCATTGTTGATGTTGCAATCAGATACAAATAAGCTGAGTCATTGACGTCGAAAAGATTCTGGAAGTGTTGCAGATACACTTGAACGCATTTAAGCATGTTGAAAATTAACAATGACCAAGCTTATTATAAGTGGATCCAGGTAAAGAATTTCTTGAACTCATTGCTGCATTGTTGGCAAAACACAGTGTGCGAGTTAGACATGTCAAAATATATTGTGACAAAGTCATTGTCCAACGATTTAATCGCACGAAAGATCCAATCGATTATTCGAACATTAGTAAGCACAGGAATTATTAATATGGTCTTGGAGTTCTCGCACTGAGATGCAGGGGACTAGCACTTTAGAACAATTTCGGATCGCAGAGCGATGTCAAGAATGGGTAAACCGGCTTCCATTAGTCACACAAGCGCTAAATAATGAAGTCCCATTGTATTCTGACTAAAACCAGCTAATGTGCTTCGACAGAATCTGACCTTTACTCAGAAAATGATTTGACAACCACTGCCATTAGAGCTACTTGGAAATAAGTTGGTTAGGTATCGGTATACACTTGGAGAATTAGAAGGCGAATAACATTGTTCTACTGACCGGGAATGGTCCTTCAACCAACACAACCGTTAGGCACCTATTAATGCAAGAGCAGCGAAGTCTTCCAGCAGAGCACTTGTGCGACAGGAATTGCAAGTCATTCTGGAAACACGGAGCAACCACAAATATCTATTTTAATGCGTTAACATATCAATGTGCATCAATCAGGTAATATCCACCGCTTGGTATAAAGCAGTGACAAACATGGGTGCATCGGTATACACCCATGTGATGTCTCTTTAACATAATTATATATGCCTTTTGTGCAAATTCATGTTGCTCTCAAAGGAATTCCAAATAAATATCGTGCCCTGAAATATGTATGCACACTAACCCATGGAACACGTTTGGCCTTTTTAATATCTTAGATTCAATAACACTTGAGGATAATTTATTAGAAGTCCCACGTATTCTTCGAAGGGTTTACCTGAGCATTTATTGTTGAATTTGCAACAACTTTGCATTGGTATTTCTACACAATGAGTGTTCTGTCGGATAAGAATTATGTCTGTTTTCTTCCATAGTGATTTAAGTGGTCTAGGTGATTTGTGTTTTGATTGTTTTCAATTAGTTGGTTCGCTTTTGAAGGAAATGACACATGACAGTGTGTTAAGGGTATAGCCTTCCTAATATAGGCATTTTGCGGTGTTTGCTCCTTTTTAATGTACCTATAATGATTCAGGTATAGCATCTCACAATCATGTACGTGTTTCATTTGTGATACATATATTCTGCGTTCTTGTATCCATTACATATATAACAGAGTGAATCTTGAAAGAAGACAATATCGCTGAGCCATTCTTGTCATGGTCAGCTTGAAAAGAAACAATTAACCTTGACGTATGGGATAGGCCCGCAACAAATCGCTAGCCTGCGATAATTTAACCTTCCTGGTTGAGGCATGACTGACATCTAATTAAAATCCGTTAGAATAACACTCAGACAGATAGAGAGGCGAGGCTAATTTGGGGTTAAATAGGGGGGAAAATGTCAAAGTTGAGATAATCCAGAGACAAAGTTGTGTCATTTGGAAATAAGTGTCATACAATGAGGTTTACCAGAAATAGTTATTAATAAAGGCGGAATAGAGAGAATTATTCTAACTTCGATAGCCGTGTTAAATTGTTGGCGGATACTTAAAGTTAACCTGATTGGCTAAGCGAAATAGGGTTGTATGCTTCCCAGACGAAATTTAATGTTTGAAGTAATTTCCTTCGCGCCAGTAGTAAGTCTAAGCTTCTGCAGAAGTCAAGACGTTGTTAGCTTCGGGAAATAACAAGTATTTGTCGTTATCAATTGTCCAAGGAAGTTGTGGGACACGGCATTGAAAGAAAAAAGATATTCGGCTTCAAATAAAAGAGAGCGAGTCTCAGAAGGCACAAGGGGAAATAAAGCTCCATATGGGCACCACACAGTGGGAAAGAAAAATGGCTAAGTTCGTTTGATGACCTGAAGAGAGTGGAGAAAGTGAGAGAAGGAATGGGAATACTGCAAAGCTGACCTGTCACCAACATTAATTTTGCAAAGACCAGAAGCAACCCGATTATGCAGGCATGCTGAGCAAATGATTATGATCATTCACTCGATTATATGATGAAATTTGTTTTATCTGTATAACAGAATTGTTAATTGCATTTCTTATAGATTTTGTAATATTATTTCTAACAGAAAGTGTATCATTCAAATGTCATGTTCAGTTTCATTTTCTTTATGTAATTATTTAAATTGATATATTTTACATACGGGAGCTCGTATGGTGCTATTCTATATTCCTACTCGCGTCACTGTTGCTCCATCCATTAATTTAACATTTTATTTCATTATTTACTCGATCCAGGCAATAACATCGTGGTAAATCGTCTCTAAGATAACGATAATCAAACCGAAAGTGCCTTTACAAGTGGACGCTCTGACAATATAATCTAATTTTATTCAGATCTTGATACGTTTTCCTATTATTTATGTTGTCTTTGTATAATAGATTATTATTATTATTTACATTTCGTAATGTATGTGATATATTGTTTAATTTGGTTTCTTTTTGTTCAAGATTTTCCTATGTAAATATTATAAATTTTTTTTTTTTTTAATTATCAATTTCTTTTTGTATATTGGACACGGGGGAATTTCTTAGATTATTTTTCTCAGGTTTGCCTTTTCTCCTGTATACCAAGCTTCCTGTAGGTAAATACAATGTATCGATTGTATTTTGAGATACTACATTAAGAAAATAGGTAATCCACATCATCCGCTCATATCTAATATTTTCTAAAAAGGAATACCTTTCCCAACCTGCACATGATTTGATTCTTTTTGGTAAAGGTACTCTTATATCTTTGATTGTCTGTTGATATAACTAAATTGCACATAGGATTGATGCGTTGACTTAGTTGTCTAGTCAATTAACCCCATTCGTGTGATGACTCGTATTGCCTGTGGATATAACTAAATTGCACATAGGATTGACGCGTCGACTCAGTTGCCTAGTCACTTAACTCATTAACCCCTGGCGCAGCGTTTACGTAGCAGAAGGTGGTAGCCTACTTCTGAGCTCTGTAGCGTCAAGGTCATGTAAGACACAATAAAGTGGGTAGTATTATAGAAAGATAGACAGATGTAGCTTTACGACAATACCAAATAATATGGATGTTCTAGTTGCACTACAAAATACTGAGGGAAAAACGTAACTTTTTGGACCCGAGTTTTTTCCAGCCGAAATTCGCCCGAGGTTGGAATCCGATTTTGTGTCCGGATTTTAGACATTTTGGCCTCAGATCTAAGACAGACCGGTCTGAACTGCACACAGACAGGTGAACCTTTGCAAAAAGTAGGATAACATAGGCATTTAGAATAAAGAGAGGTCTCGACACGAAAACCCTTCTGCTCATACTTAGGCGAAATAACCAATGAAAAACGATGTTTCTAACACAACTAGGCAATAGGTTAACCAAAAATGTCTTGGAGGTCGATGTATTAGGATGTATTCAGAAATAGCCACCGAAATGGGTTTCCTACTCGCATTTCAGGCGAAAACGACAAAAACCTCCAGGGGTTAATGAGTTAACCCCATTCATGTGATATCTCGCGTTTTGGGTTGAAACAAATCTAACATAATTTTGAGCAAGCTCTTTCAGAATTTAATTTCCCCCAGGAATCAAATTTCCTAATCATATAGTTAGATCCATGGTAAACCGACCGCCATGTGCTATGTATATATATAATTCAAAATCTATTGACTATACACTGTTATTTTTTATTTTCTTCATTTGTATGTGTGACAGTTGTTAGCCTGAATTATGCTTAGGTCATCTATACGTAACACAAAAATAATAAAATAAAATAACAACCATTTAAGTTTAATGTCTGGATGTAAATATCAAACAAACTGTTAAACTGAAAATCATTTTTTAAACATCAATTTACATGGAAGAAAAATATATTGAAAAAAATTTCACATTTCCAACCAATGCTGGTAGCTCGATGATATCACGTGATATCAGTGTATAACTAACTAGAAATACTATTAACCAAGCTCTCCCATGTTATAATGCAATGAGAGTGCTCGGTTTACATACTGTTCGCTGAGAATCCATACGTTAATCGACGTCATCCCGAGTATTAACCAACTGGAATTCGCTATTCGTCCAGCCTCAGTAGTTCATTTGTCATGCTGTCAAAAAAAGTTCAGACCCCCCCCCTTCTCTATTTTCTATACAAACGATAAAGACCCCTATCAAAAAATTTCAAAACAGAAAGAATATGCTTTATAAGTGCTCCAATATTCTCAAAGTCAAGTCGTTGTGTCTATTTTAGGTGTTCGTGTATGTGCATTTTACAATTAAGATTTGGTATCAGTTTCATGACCTCACGTAGGTGTGAAGTGCAAACGTTTCTTCCTTCAGTACTGATAATAAGCATGTATTTTGGCATTTGCTATTTCATTCCTTTAATTTTCCCATGCCAGACCATTTAAGTTTGTTAGCGATTGCTGGACTGCCTGTAAATTAATAATCTTTTCCCAAAACCCTAATCCAAACATTTTGTAGACGATAAACACTGGTAATGAGTCCAATTAGGATATTTTATTTAAAAGCAAGTTAATGCTTCTATATCTTAAAAATCAACATTTCCTATATAAAATTATGGATTTGTTTTTATACCAAGCATTTACTGAAATCAACAATTTTTATATTTTCTACCAACAGAACGCACACATAGAAAATATTGGCATGTGCGTTTCAAAAATTTGGATGGCTATCTATGTTGTCTGGATGGTAGTTAACAAATACTAGATTTCTAGCTAATCTGCTGGCGAGCTCATTAATTACAACCTATCTTTTACCGATGAGATGGATTTTTATCGGATTATATGTAAGATATATATGTCTTTCATAAGGAGGAGCTTTAAAAACCACAAAAGATAGACGAAATCTCTCTCTCTCTCTCTCTCTCTCTCTCTCTCTCTCTCTCTCTCTCTCTCTCTCTCTCTCTCCACTGGATCCCATTTCTCCGCCAATGTGGCTGCCAGTACGTCGGTCTTGTCCTGCATTTGTTGCTGCTGACTATGGGACAAGAGCGCTAGGTCATCGCCAAAGTCCAGGTCCTCAAGTTGACTCCACAATGTCTACTGGATTCCATTTCTCCACCCATTGGTGGACTTCTTCATAATCCATTCGATGGCGAGAAGGAAGAGAAACGGCGACAGCAAGCAGCCTTGCCTCACGCCAGTCCGCACTAGCAAGCTGTTTGTGTGCTGTCTTGGATGGATGACTCTGCAGGACATTCCGTTGAAAGTGTTCTTGATCAGGTTCACCAGCTTGGTTGGGATGCCGTAGCGGCGTAGAAGGTTCCAGAGTGTCTCTCGGTCCACGCTGTCGAATGTCTTCTCATAATCGACAAAGTTAATGTAGATCGAAGAATTCCACTCCAACGATTGCTCGACTATGATGCGAAGAGTAGCTATTTGGTCCGTACACGATCTGTTCTGCCTGAAGCCCGCTTGCTCGTCTTGTAACTGTGGGTCTACGGCCTCTGAGGCCTGTATCCTCTTCAAGAGGACCCGGTTAAAGACTTTCCCTGGTACTGACAGGAGTGTGAATCGTCTGTAGTTGGAGCAATTGCTGAGGTCGCCATTCTTGGGGATCTTGATGAGGTATCCCTGCTTCCAGTCAGTCGGCATTTCTTCTTCCTCCCAGTTCTTCTCAAAGAGAGGGTATAACATTTCCATTGAAGCCGCTAGGTCTGTTCTGAGGGTTTCTGCTGGGATGTCATCAGGTCCAGCTGCCTTGCCGTTCTTCAGCTGGGTGATGGCTTTCCTGATCTCGTCTCTGGTGGGGTTGTCACAGCTTATGAGGAGATCTGCGTTTGCTGGATGGATTCTGGGGGATTTAGTGTGCTGGCCTGTTGAACAGTTCTTCAAAATGTTCTGCCCATCTATTCATTTTGTGTTCTCCACTTCCTATGGTTTTTCCCTGCTTGTCCTTTTGCTGTACTTACCGGACAGCTTCTTGGTGATGTCGGACCGCTTCTTGATGTTTCCACTTCCGGCCGCTTCTTCTGCCTCTGCTGAAAGTCCTTCAACGTAGTTTCTCTTTTCTATCTTGATGCTTCTTTCACTTTTCTGTGGGCGTCAGTGTACTTATTTTGTACCTTTACTTTTGTAGCTCGTGTCCTACTGCTATTTACTGCTGCTTTCTTCTGTTTCCGCGTCTGGATTTTGCGCAATGTTTCGGCTGAAATCGATTCTCTCTGCTGGTGCTTCATGGGACCTAGTACTTCTTGGCATGATGATTTTACTGCCTCCTTAAGTTTCTGTCATCTGTTGTTAGCATTGTCTTTTCGTCTTCAAATAGCTCTTGTAGCACCTGGTGCTTGTTGTTAAACGTCAGTCTGTATTCTTCTTTAAATTTTGCATCTTTCAACAGTCTGCTGTTATACTTTGTTTTCTTCTCTTTAGTGCCAATCCAGTTCTTCTTCAGTTTAAGTTTCAGCCTTGCGACAACTAAGTGGTGGTCAGAAGCCACATCTGCTCCCCTCTTCATCCTCATATCTTGCAGGGATCTTCTGAACTTCTTGGCTATGCAGATGTGGTCAATCTGATTTTCTATCACATGGTCTGGTGATATCCATGTGTTCCTGTGGATTATCTTGTGGGGAAAGATGGTACCCCCGATGACCAGGTTGTTCAGTGCACAAAGGTCTGCGAATCTCACTCCATTCTCGTTCACCTCTCATAGGCCGTGGATCCCCATGGCTTGTTCGTACCCAGTGTTGTCTGACCTAGTTTTGGCATTGAAATTACCCATGAGGATGTTAATGTCTTTGTTTCGGAAGTTCTCTACTATGTTGTAAAACTGGTCCTTCTCTTTTTTTTCGCCGTCATTTGTTGGAGCGTAGCACTGTATGACGTTCATCGTTATTTTCTCCTTCTTGGACCTAAACGTTGCCGTGAGGAATCTGGGCCCGTGTGGTTTCCATCGTGTCAGTGCATTATATGCTTGCTTCGACATCATGAGCCCCACCCCCTGTGTATGAGGCGCATCGTCTTCCTCATGTCCTGAATACAGTAGCATCTCTCCTGTCATAAGTCTTCTTTGTCCAGATTGAATTCATCTTGTGTCGCTAAGGCCCAGTAGGGATATGTTGTAGTTCCTCATCTCTGCTGCTACCTGTGCTGTTTTTCCTGCCTCACGTTCCATGTCCTCACGTTCCTTGTTGCAATGTTAATTCTCCTGTTTGATAGAAGGGTGGTCTGCTTTATGGCTTCCGCGGACTCGCGGCTTTCACCACAGAGCGGCATAAGTCTTCCAGAAGAAGACCCTTCCTCCCTCAGGCTTTCAGTTTCTGGTTTTTCTTCTGTTGGGTTTTTGGTAGCAAGTTTGGTTTTACAGGATCGGGTTGCTAGCCCCACGCCCAATCCTCCTCCTTTTACATCTGGGTTTGGGACCGGCAATGGCGGAATTGATCAAAATGCTTATGTTGATCTAAATTTATCTTTAGATTGTGTCAGCTGCATATATTTCCCTACCTAGTCCATACGAACCAACTGCACAAAGCCTAATTCTATACCCCAAGTCTATGAATGCATCCACACTCCATACACGCTTAGCTGTAAAATTTAATATGCAGTTGAATAGAAAAGAGGGGTAAATTTATTGACAGGTTATTGTAAAAGCCTCCCTAGTCAGCTAGATAAATCAACCTTACACTTAAACTACTTAACGTTATTTTAAGAACTTTACACCTACTAAAAGAGCTACAAATATTCCACCGAATGGTCATAAACCGAAATGTTTGGATATTAAGAGGAACTTGCTAACAGTGATTAACTACAGGCATTCTAACACACTATTCCCTTCAGGAATGTGTTTGTTTCTTTCGTTGGGCCGCTGTAGTTAAATCAAACATCCCCCACTGTGAGATGAGGGGAGAGGCTAGGATAACACCACATTTAACTCGGGTCTTAGTTATAAAATTAATAGTTAATACAAATGTACTCATCTTTCATAGCCAAGTACAATACCATAAGAAATATTGAAATCTATCAAGATTGTTTATACAGTTATATACAAATGTACATTTTTGTCTAAAGCAAAGCTAAAATCACAACAATGAAAAACTGAAATTGGCATTCTATAATTTAAATGTTTCATCCTTGAATGATCGCTCTGGTGGCCTAGTGGTTAGTGCGTCTGCCTCGGATGCGGGAGGTCGTGACTTATAAAAATGGTACTAACAGCTGCCTCGCTTGGCACTCAGCATTAAGAGGCTAGTGTTAGAACTGGTCGGCTTGGTGTCAGGATAATGTCTAATGCCCCAGTGCTAGACATCACTATAAACTGCCACACTGCGGACATCGTAGCGATATGACTGAAAATTTGTTAAAGCTACATTAAAAATGCAAATCACACACACACACACACACACACACACACACACACACACACACACACACACGTTTGAATGTAATAAATTAAACTTGTAACTTCTGATTATTACAGTTAAATTATGTAACTATCTAAGTATAACATGTGCGTGTGTTTGTGTGTGTGTGACAGACAGACAGACAGACAGACAGACAGATAGATAGATAGATAGATAGATAGATAGAGGGAGAGACCGACAGACGGAGATGGCGACATACTGTATCAACAATACCACACATTTGTTTTCTTGTGTAATACACAATTTTGGAAATTCTGATGAAGTTAGGTCTATTGTGGCTTTATTAAGGACCCGGCTTCGATAAGTTTTCTGCACAGAGATTATTGATTTTGGGACTCTACCAGGGAAGGGTGGCATTCCTTTCACATGAGGCTGTTGGTTTGATAATCTAATTATATTGCAAAATTAACGGCATAATTGTTTTCAAGTTCTTACATGATACTTAATTACAGCAATGGCTTCAGAGTAGAAAATAATATGGAATTTAATTTGATGCTGGAGAAAATCTCTCACTCCGCTCAGCATGGCAAACGGAACTCAGGTTTTTTTTTAAACGAAAACAAAAATACACAATAAATAACAATACAAAAATATATAAAAAAAAAAAGATCGAAACCATATTATTTGAATGTGTTCAAGCACGTAGCTCTAACAGCATAAATGCCTACATAAGTAAATGAGTTATAACTAAATATATTATATTATTTTATTTTGCTATGCCTACATAGAGAAATGAGTCATAACCAAATATATATTATTTTGTTTTGTTATGCCTACATAGAGAAATTAGTTATAACTAAATATATTATATTATTTTATTTTGCTATGCCTACATAGAGAAATGAGTCATAACCAAATATATATTATTTTGTTTTGTTATGCCTACATAGAGAAATGAGTCATAACTAAATATATTATATTATTTTATTTTGCTATGCCTACATAGAGAAATGAGTCATAACCAAATATATATTATTTTGTTTTGTTATGCCTACATAGAGAAATTAGTTATAACTAAATATATTTTATCATTTTGTTTTGTTATGCATACATAGAGAAATTAGTTATAACTAAATATATTTTATCATTTTGTTTCGTTATGCCTACATAGAGAAATTAGTTATAACTAAATATATTTTATCATTTTGTTTTGTTATGCCTACATAGAGAAATGAGTCATAACTAAATATATTTTATTATTTTGTTTTGTTATGCCGACATTGAGAAATGAGTCATAACTAAATATATTTATTACTTTGTTTTGTTTTGATTCTTTTCAAAACGAATAAACGTTTTAGTCTTGTTGTTAGTATTTATTTTAAATTAAAGCAAATATACACTGACTGGTTTTTGTTTAATTAAGACAAATATACACTGACTGGTTTTTGTTAAGTAAAGCAAAGTTACACTGGTTTTTGTTTAATTAAAGCAAATATACACTGACTGGTTTTTCTTTAATTAAAGCAAATATACACTGACTGGTTTTTGTTTAATTAAATCAAATATACACTGACTGATTTTTGTTTAATTAAAGCAAATATACACTGACTGGTTTTCGCTCTGCTATTGGTAGTAGAACACTTTACAATATATATTGTGCCCTTCCTTTTTATTGTCTCTCCATGATGCGAAATGACCTTCCTGTTTAGAAAACAAAACAATTATGTTTGTTAGAAAACAAAACAATTATGTTAGTAATTAATGCTACAGCTTTCAGATACCGTAACATACTTGACACAATATGGCCAGAAGAGTGCTAATGTGCCTTGAAACCTAATGCATATATACATACATGTGCCTTGAAACCTAATACATATATACATACATCTGTTGTAACAATATGATCACATGTTTTAACCCTCCTCTAATATACATGGTTACTCATGTCATGTCGATAATGACTAAATCATGCACTAATTGTGTGGTCTATTTTCCCATAGCATATGCTCACAATGCTTTCTTTCCAAATTATAGCGTTGTTTAATCGTCTATATGATATTGTATTTAACAAATATGCACGAAAGTCATATTATCCCCCCCCCACCTCAACACGCATTAACGGTATGAAATCTGAAAATCCTTCTTTTATTGCAGTTAACGTTGATAATTAAATTCGCAAATGCTTCACAGCATATTTCCAGGCTAGCCAAATGTTTTCGTTTTGACTATTAATAAATGTTGGACGATCCCCCCAAAATGCTAATTTTTCTTCAGATCGGAATAGTATTGATATTCTTTCAAAGTTCTTCACCCAGTGCATTCTGTTATTTATGCAGTTTTCCTTGTAACTGAATATCAAGATAGCGTACTGATAAATTACAAATACACAACCTGAAACTGAATTTACTCGACCCTTTTCATTTCTGTCTTTGATTTCCTTATATGCGGATTGTCTTTCTTAACCGTGGACATTAATGGTGATTTCTTGAAAAATTCATCTTCGGACTCTGTGCCATGGATATTGCACCAGAAAGCACCCACTCCTTTCACTATGATTCTTTAAAATTGTCTTTTAATTTTCATCCCCAACTTGTCTCCGTTATGTTTGAAGTTTCATTCAAAAATTCGATTTTACATTTTGTTGTTGATTATTGTTACCACCTATTAAATATGTTCATTTTAATGCAGTTGATGACCTGTACAACAATCTGCGCGTGATTTCTCCTCCATACTCTGTCTGTCTGTCTGTCTGTCTGTCTGTCTGTCTGTCTCTCTCTCTCTCTCTCACACACACACACACACACGTAGGTACGTAACCATCATTAGGCGGCATATGTCACAGAACATCATTATCAGGATCACATCAAGTTGTGTTATGAAACTGTAACACATATTTCTATATGAACTCATCAAAATATATTACCATTCTTAGTATCAAGCTGAGATATTCATATTTAAACAACAAAGCTTATTTTCAAACGGAAACACATGTCACCGTAATACTGCATTTTCATAATGCTTTCACACAATTGTGACAAACAACATAAATTCTTGCATAGAGAAATGAGTCTTAACTTAGACTATTATATTATTTTGTTTTGTTTTGATATTTTTCAAAAGTAAAACAAAACAAATGTTTGAGTCATTTTGTCAGTATTCCAAAAGATTTAAGCAAATATACACAAACTGGTTTTTATTTTGCTATTGATAGTAGTGCACGTAACAATATATATTGTGCCCCTACGCTTCATTGTCTTTTCTTGATGCTATTGGTAGTAGTGCACGTAACAATATATATTGTGCCCCTACGCTTCATTGTCTCTCCTTGATCCAAATGACCTTCATGTTTAGAAAGCAAAACAACACTAACGTGAGCAATTAATAATAAAGATTGCAGATACCTTATATATTGTAATAAATTTGGAGTGTGCTCATTTCTTTATAGCGCACCGTTTTAAGGATTTATTAGATGTTGGAGTATGAGAAGTCGGCCCTGGAGAAATATTCCTAAACCGAAATAATTAGCCAGTTACTAGGGGCAAACGTCACTGAGTGAAGTGTTAGTGAGTTTCCATGATGCCATGGTTAACTTTTGGTGAATTCAGGTCAGAGCCGCACGAGTGTCCCTGTCGTTCAATAGTCCCTATTAAAATCTAGTGGTGTACATTGATTGTGTGACAACAGGTGCAGTATTTATGATTGGAGACTGGTAAATTACATATTGGAACAAACGAGAAGGGACTGTTCCGTGGACGGCAGGCACAGATTATTGTTTCCGTGGTGGTAAATGTGATGCAAAGTTACAGGCGAAATTTGGCTTAAAACCATGATTTGACTGGCTTAAGGTGGCGTTATAAAAATAGTTTCCTGTGTCAGTTGGTTGAGTAGCATAGTTTTACGGCGTGAAAGGCTGACGATACGTTGCGGAAAATTAAGGAAGAGAAACTTTGCAGTTGTGCGGTTGATATAAATTTGGGAAGTTGTGAATTATGTGGTCTTGTATTAAGTAGAGTAAAATTATTTATAGAATGGACACGTTGGACTTTCTAGATTACAACAGAAGTTGTATATATGTCTTTCGAATTAGGGGACACTTATGACTTCTAGCGGAATCGCGCCAGGGTTTTGACGTTGCTCGGTCAAGTAACCTCTTGGATTGCTGCAATATATATATATATATATATATATATATATATATATATATATATATATATATATATATATATATATATATATATATATTTAACCCGCTAATAATGTACATGATCACTCAGAACATTTCCATAAAGACCAAATCATGCACTAATTTGTGTGGTCTATTTTCCATAACAAGTACAATACTGTCCTTCCAAATTATAGCGTTCTTTAATATAAGATAAGATAAGAAGATAAGAAGATACGAATTCTTTATTTCAGACTACATAGTCCATACATCTAAATTAAAATACGGATATAAAGTAAAACATTGTAAACATAAAAGAACATATATATCATATTTACAAGTATACAGACACATCTACAACAATGGACTGTGCCCTGCATTGTTAAGAATGAAATTAAGTGGCACATTTAAAGAGTAGTTTGTTCCATCTACTAATAATATGAGAATTTAAATGAATGTCATAGTTCCAAATTTATTTCAATATACAGTTCTCACTATTAGATAGTCTTGTTATCATTGAGAATACATACTTTCTCATTACTTCTTCAAAACTGAATACATTATAATTTACAAACATGTTGGAGGCACTGTTCCATCTAGGAAGACCTAATAGAAAACGAAGACTATTATTATAACCAATTACTAGTTTTCTTTTCATACATTCACTAAAGTTTGTCCACAGTGGAGCGCAATACATAGTGCAGCAATAAGATTTGAATAATCTAATTTTGATACTCAATGAACAATGCTTAAATTTGCGTAGAAGCATGTTTGTTCGAGTACACAAATATCGATAATGTCTCATCATATCTTCATTATCTGACTGATTGGATTTCAAAATATGACCCAAATGCATATAACTGTCGACATACGTAAGAGCATTGCCGTTAAGATGTACAGGGGGAGGTGATGGTAATTTAAAAGAAGTTGGCTGAAAGACCATGCATACTGATTTTTGTGTATTATAGATGATATCATTCTCTAATGCGTATTGTTCACATATCTTCAATAATTTCCTTAAACCTGTGATAGAAGGACTTATCAGTGACATATCATCAGCAAAACTAAAATTGTTAAGAAACAACACATTTGGTGGCAGACGTAACCCTACGTAACACTGGCCCAGGATACGATTTAACTCATCTATGTATATATTAAATAACAAAGGGGAAAGAATACCTCCCTGCCTCACCCCATTGGTTACATGGAAAGCGCTGGATATTACACTTCCCCATCGCACATAATACAACTGTTTGCCATACCAGTTAACTAAAGTATGAACTATGTATACAGGTATTTTAATATCAAGCAACTTTTTAAAGAGTGACCAATGATTGACCCTATCAAATGCCTTACTAGCGTCTAAAAAGCATGCAAATACAGGGCTGCCATGTTCTACATAATAGCTGACGGTTTCCTTAAAGGCATATAGACATAAATCTGTTGAATGCTGCTTTTTAAAACCAAACTGATTATCGGAGATTGTGACTTCACATCTTTGTAGTATGATGCATTCAAATATTTTTGAGATAATAGTCGTAAGAGCTATCGGTCTGTAGTTATTTTTGTCCGCCAGGTTACCAATTTTGCTTTTTAGTAGCGGTATAATTGTAACTTTTGTGAAATCATCTGGTACAAAGTTATGCACAAACATACAATTAAATAAAATCATTAATAGCCCATGAAGTCTAGTATCTGAAAATTTAAAATGTTCCACATATAAAAAATCTGATCCTGGACATTTACCACCTTTTTGTCTTGTTATTGCATTTTGAATCTCAGATAATGTGATTACCTCAATATGAGCAGAAGGGGTATTCAATGCTGAAGTAACACGCTTCTTATTCGAATCGTTTTTAACACTATTGAGTAAGTCTTCAAAATGATTTTTCCACATGTTGCATATATTATTTTGACCATGGTTCCCATCAATGCAGATTGGTAGTTTATTGGAAGTTGTCGTAGTACTTTGTTTAACTTGCTTCCAGAATTCGCGTTGGTCGACATTTTCAAATTTTTGTGCTAGCGAGTCTGCTCTATGTTTTACTTCATCTTTCTTGCATAATCTAAGAGCATACTTATATTGTGCTCTTGTTTGACGCATTCGGTTACTTAATTGTCCATGACGAGGTTTACCGTTATCACGCCACATTAGGTAAGCATTTCGTGCAAAGTCGTGTAGTTCTTTGACACAGTCATTCCAGCCTGGTATAACCCGGTGGCCACGTTTGGATTTTCTAGTCAATCTATTACCGGATTTCGATAAAGCTTTTACTATATCAGCGTATAAACCATTTATCTGTTTCATATGCACCTGATTAGTGCAACCATGGTCATTACAGATCGCAACACCATGTGGGATCTCAATCTTGTTAAATAAAAATGCAGATGTCTGAGTATAATTCAGTTTTTCGTCAGAAGTAAGGTCTGACCAATTAATATTGTATTTCAAGTTTAAGAGTTCATTGTGGCAAGAATCAAATCTAGGAAGTAGATCAGTCTTGATAGTCATTAAAGTAATATGCCTTATCATATTGCATTTAGCATATATGCACGAAAGTCATATTTACCCCTCCCCTCCAACATTCATTAACGGTTTGAAATCTTAAATTCCTTCTTTTATTTCATTAATGTTGATGATTAAATTGGCAGTTGCTTCATAATATATTTCCAGGCCATAGAATATTGATTTGCATTTCGACGGGTAATTTAAAGATGGAAGATCGAAAAAAAATCCAGATTTTTCATCAGATCGAACTAGTATTTATATCCTTTCAAAGTTCTTTACTCAATGCATTGTGTTATTTCAACAGTTATCTTTTTAATTGCATATCAAGATAGCTTACTGATTGTCTTTCTTAACTGTGGACGTTAATGATGATTTCTTGAAAAATTCATGTTTGGTCTCTATACCATGCATTGTGCGCCAGATGGAATCCACTCATTTCACTACGTTTCTTTAAAATAATCTTTTAATTTTCAAGAACAAGAATGATTTTGAAGACAAATCAAATTTTTTGTCCTTTGTTAATTTCCATACTCAGATGCATCCATTTAAGTTCAAATTATAGAACAAGAATTATTTGAAGACATTTGAAAAAGTTGCGATTGCCAGGTACAGAGACAAACTATGAAACAGATAAATCATTTCAACAGCTAGTATTAACTTCATTTCTGAAGTGATTTCAAAGAAAAAGAAACGAAAGGTTTGTAAGAAATATGTACTTAATTTACTAGTACAGATATGCCATTTGATTATGTGGTACACATTTTTATATTGCCTATGTTCTTTTTATTACATATGCGATATGAATGAATTTTAAGTCACAGAGGATAATCTGGTATAAAAACTTAACCAGCTGAGTCCATCTTATTTGTACTAACGTTATATATTAAATATATACTGATAAAACCTAATTAGAAGTTTTAAGTTTTGACTATTTTCAAAACTCGGGACACAAGGTGTTTATTTTATTGGAGGCGAGTTGCAACATCCGGGAAACAAGTGCTCATATTCACATATTTGCTGCTTTAATTCATTATTTTGATGTGGCTGCAAATGTGAAAGTTCCGATTCTTTATTATTTTTTAATATTGAAGACTGGTTAAACCAACGTCACTAAAGTCCGAGTCCACGTCGTCATTTAAATCATCACAGTGTGGGACAGGTACAACTAAACTGACTGAATGATTTACAGGGCTATCTCTTATCAACATACTCCTTTTATCATACTTATATGGCAGTTGTTCTGTTTCCTCCTAACAGGAGTGTTTATGATATAAATTGAGTCACTTTTTTCACTCTAGAGTTACCACAATAACTTGCATGAACAGGAGTTTGAAGTAGTGTTAAGAGAGAGAGAAAATCTTATCACTAGGCAAAAAAGTTTTATAGTTTTGTCCTGCCTTTATTCCATTTTTGAGTGATTAGACTGGAGATTATTTAATGCTACTTTACAATAAGGGAAATAATACAGAATATTAATTTCGGAATCTTATGTTAATAGAAGCTTCTCTTATAAAAACTCCATTGGTCCATAAACAATATGGCCAAAAACTGGTTCAATAAGAGTAAAACCTTCCGTTTGACAAGTGTAATAAGTTCTTCATTATTTGGAAACATGATTTTTTATTTTTTCCAAAATTATCATGTACGATCTTGTGATCTGTCTTAATGACTCTGAGATGACCAGCCAAAGGAGTTTCATAGGCTTAATTAATAATTTCATGTCTGTATGACTTAGGAACAACAATAAGATAGCTTGCAGATCACTCGTCACCAGCTGGTACCTCAGGTGGTCTCCACTTTCTCATCAGGACACCATTTTTTTAGAAAATAGCAAGTTGGTACCTTGGTATCTTGCGAAATCAACTTCGCTAATAGCCCTATAAGACAAACAGGAGATCTCGAGATCATTTTCCTGTTCAACGACAAGTGATTGTCGTTTGTCACCCTGATTAGAAATGAGACAATGACTGGTAAAAAGAAGATCACAGTGATCAGTACCTTTTCATTGATCGGTATCAGGAGCAAAATTGACCTCATCAAAAGCCTAGCTAATAAATGTGTCAGCCATAGGAATAATATTGTGATCATCTTCTTTCCAAATAGCTCTTTTTGCCGCAGTTCTAGTAACTACAAAAAACACGGTATTAATTGGGGATTTCATTTTTAATAGGATCGACTTTTTGATCCAAACAATACTTGTCAATTACAAGTGGATTAACCACAACCTTAGCTCCAGCTAAGTCATTGCCTAGCAGCAAATGAACACCCTCGATGGGCAAAGAAGAAACTGCTCTGGCAGTCATAGGTCCTGAAACTAAGTCAGACAAATAATAACGTCGACACCATGAAATGTGCGCGGGGTTGGTTTGCTATCAGTAATGTTGTGCACTATGCATATTATAATGGAGGTTTAGACCTGTTTAGTCGTAGCAAGAGTTCAAGTGGACCTTCTTCCTACAAACCAACACTACTTGCACCTGAACGATTACACTCGAATCCTTAATGTACGGTCCTTATCTCACAGGTGATATAGGTTATATATTATTTCGACTCTCACATACAACATTTGAAGGAATTCATAGTAGAAGGATAATAAAGGAATCGCAGTTTAGAAGATTCTGAAAATTATATCACTCTAATTTAATTTCAGTCAAATTTATAATACATCTAAGACTTCTGATTTTGAGCTTGAGCTTGATTTTTGCTTAAAATAAGGAGCCAGGAACTTAGGTATGCAATACCTGTAACCATCTTTTAGCAAGGTAGTATCCAAGAGTAATCTCTAATATTTCCAGCTCAAATTTCCAACTGGTCTGTGCTCCATATGTACATAATCTTCATCTTCAGAACTTGTGTATCTATGATAAAGTGCCAGATACATAGTACTCTTTAAGTTATATATATATATATATATATATATATATATATATATATATATATATATATATATATATATATATAACATTATTGATTATGGTCGTGGCTACATATCCGGTACTTGTATTAGTTCTATAATGTAAGAGTTAGACCGTGATGTTTACAATTGGTTAAAACGTTCAATGTGCACACCATCTGGTTCATCCTAAACAATAAACAATATTTTGGTTGCAAAAAGCAGATTTCATATAAATTGTGAACACCTTAAATTACCGATAGGTTTTATAAAGATGTACAGACACGTACAGGTAAACAGGCATACATTAAGAGTCGAAGAGATGATAGTGTTATCGAAATTGTATCTTTTTCTTAATAACTGCATTTTCCGAATGATTGTTTTGTCCGGTCAATTAAATATGCCTCAAGCTTGATGTCTTCTATACTTTACGTGTGCCTGGCTCTCGTTTCCATTCCGTCGTCCACAGGTTAGTGGAGGGAGCATTAAAATAGTGTATGGATTTTTTTGTTTGTCTTTTTTGTATACAATTGTTCCACCTTTCGTAATTGCTTAAGCGAAAAAAACCCTCCGTCCATCCTTAAGCATATTCCAACATACGTGCGCCCATGAGCAAACCTGAAACCACTCCAGCATCCTGCTTTATTGTTGTTGTATTTATTAAAAACCCTATCTTCTACAGCCCGAGGAATTAAAATGAGAACACACCAACCTTCCATTTCCTACAGTTATAGCACGTCATCAGCACCAAATCGAGAACGAGATGTCTTGTGAACATTGGTCGCTTTTTTGCTGTTTTATTGCACTCAGATCGATGTAGAAGCTTTATATGCAGATGAATTCGACAGTTATCGACTGATTATAATCAGTCGACTGAGACCACGGTTTGTGACTTATGGCCTGTATTTGTCTCAAACAGGCATTCGCACGGCGTGGTAGCTATCAGGCATTCTAATGTTCCTTCGCCCAAATGTGTGTTTAAGTTTAATCTTTACATGATCGTAGATTTAGTCATTGGCATATATTGATCTATTAGAGAGTTTTGATCCTTTAATTTTCCACAACCTAACAACTTTCAAACAGAGTAGGCTATAATCATATTTTGGTTTAAATTTAATACAATTTTCTGTCAAGCTCCTTCATCGACATTTGTGAATATTTAAAGTTCCACTTTTAATAATTCCAACCAAATGTACAGTGAATTTGCAATATAACATGATCTTGGATACATTGCTAGGTTAAGCACTATCTGACATATTACTTAGCACAATCAGATGATGTAAGCAGTTAACATAGTGACCCAGGGAGCCCCATCTAAATACATTAATGAAACACGGATTTATTACTAATGTAGATGGAGATACAGATAAAGTTATCATGCTGGCAATTTCATATCAACGATTGTAAAAAAAAAAAAAAAAAATGCAAGCAAATACTGAGTTAAATGTAAAATATAAATGCATCCTGATAGTCTGTACTTTGAATGTATGATTGCTTTTATTTATGTATTTATTTTGCTTACTTTGTTTTGGCTGTGTCATTGAATCGTAGTATAATCAAAATTTGTTATACTGTATTATCTTTAAAATTATAAAATTTTGTTTCATCCAAGCCTTATGCTTTTAGAAAGACAAATGTTGTTGAGATAATTATCTTTTATTACCACATGACCCGGACAGAACCAAGTTTGAGGGTTTCAGTTTCGTTTCCTGTTTGAGGCGGTGTCGTGAATCAAAAGTACGGATACTCGAGTGTAGGACTATATGCAAAACGGATGCTGGCTATTGAGATAAAGCAACAGGATGTAGCCTTGCACAGAATTTCAAGAGCAATTCGAACATGTCAACTATCTTATGAGTAAACTACATGAGACTTTTATTACATAAATAACGTATTATCTTAAATATAAACACCCACACTAACACTTGTCTTTCTTTTCGTGTGTCTCGCCCCACTTGCCAAACAAGAGATCGTGAGTTCGAAACTCGTGGCATCCCAGTTTTAATTCTTATTTTTTACTTCATTTTGAATTTTTTCTTCCAACATGCTTTTAAACTTAAACTTGCTCATCAGTATTTTTTTAAAAAAAAATTTTTTTTTTCTTTTTTCTTTTATGACTGCCGTCCTAAGACGGGCAATTAAGCTATTAAAGATAATATATCGAGACTTACCATGACCCATGACCAGCGTTCTCTGAACATATTACTTTCGAGGTCATAGTTGTAAACGGATATACATTTTACGGAAAGAGACAAAAGGGCCATTATATAAATAAAGAATCAAATAAAACAAGTATATACAATGTGCTAAAGTTTAATAAAATTCATCACACACACACACACACACACACACACACACACACACACGTTTTATTTTATGAATTATTTATTAAGTTCATTTCGTTTAATTATTCTTTACAAAAACGCAACTTTAAGAGAATAATGATTATTGTTAAGTGCAGGTCGGTTTCTTCTACTCCGTTCTATAAACTGTGTGTGTTCTGTTTTGACAATGAATTTGACCCGAGAGAAAAGAAATAACAAGGTTTGTATTATTTTGTTTCAAATCAATTAAATACGTCGTCTTAATACAGTGTTTCCCAGATTTATAATATTCGAATACCCCTTTCGGGACATCGGTCGTACTCCTTTTCCCAGTGCCGAGGTGTTTTATTTTTAGTGCGAATTTTAGTTAATTGTTTCTGCCATGTACCCGCTGAAAGCTTTTCGTGTACAACCGATGGTACGCATACAACCGATGGTACGCATACCACACTTTGAAAATAAAAACTGCCTTAAAATATTCATTAACTTTAAAAAAAGAAGGAGCACTTTTGGAAATGTCGCCTTAAAGAATATTCGATGACAGTGGGGGAAACACAACATTAACTCACGGTTCAATATTTGCATAACAATGCTTAATAAAAACGTGCATTTCTTGTGTTAAAATTTGTAAATACTAGTATTCGGTAATAAATAATACTTGTAGGAAATTCTGTCTAGCACTGGGGCATCATGCCGCAGACATGTAGCATCATGTCCCACCCAGTCATATTATCCTGATACCAGGTCGATCAGTCCTAACACTAACCTCTTAATGCTGTAGCAAAGCAAGGCAGCTTCTAGTACCATTTTTTATAAGTCTTTGGTATGTCTCGGCCTGGTTCTAACCCACGACCTCCCACATCCGAGGCGGACGCTCTAACCACTTAGGCCACCGGAGCAGTATGAGAAACACACCTGAATGTTAAATTTATGTCCATATTTACCGGGAGGTATGTGTGAGGGACACACCTAAAAACCAATTTAATTATATTTTTCTCTTAAGAATCAAATCCATGCTTAAAATAATTTTATAAACAAATGGATGCTGAAGGTATTGTTAACAAAGAGAAGGAATAAAATCTAAATAAAAAAGTTTAGAAATTAGAAAGAAGTTATAATAATTTAATTAATACGCCTGTTCCCTTCTCACTTAATACCAATTATCTGCCTGCGTTTCAAAATTAACACTACGTCGCGCATTCGTTGTTCCTAGACATATCAACCTTATCGGTAGACTAAATGCAAACCATTTTCATCAATATAAATTATTGTTACATGAATAAGATGGCTTGACAAATAAAACAGACAGATGTAACATTTGGAAGTAGCATGGGTAGGATGGCTAGACATCTAAAACAGACCGATGTAACATTTGGAAGTAGCATGGGTAAGATGGGTAGACAAATAAAACAGACAGATGTAACATTTGGAAGTAGCTTGGGTAGGATGGCTAGATATCTAAAACAGACCGATGTAACATTTGGAAGTACCGTGGGTAAGATGGCTAGACATCTAAAACAGACAGATGTAACATTTGGAAGTAGCATGGGTAAGATGGGTAGACAAATAAAACAGACAGATGTAACATTTGGAAGTAGCTTGGGTAGGATGGCTAGACATCTAAAACAGACCGATGTAACATTTGGAAGTAGCTTGGGTATGATAGCTAGACATCTAAAACAGACAGATGTAACATTTGGAAGAAGCATGGGTAAGATGGGTAGACAAATAAAACAGACAGATGTAACATTTGGAAGTAGCTTGGGTATGATAGCTAGACATCTAAAACAGACAGATGTAACATTTGGAAGTAGCTTGGGTATGATAGCTAGACATCTAAAACAGACAGATGTAACATTTGGAAGTAGCATGGGTAAGATGGGTAGACAAATAAAACAGACCGATGTAACATTTGGAAGTAGCTTGGGTATGATAGCTAGACATCTAAAACAGACAGATGTAACATTTGGAAGTAGCTTGGGTATGATAGCTAGACATCTAAAACAGACAGATGTAACATTTGGAAGTAGCATGGGTAAGATGGGTAGACAAATAAAACAGACCGATGTAACATTTGGAAGTAGCTTGGGTATGATAGCTAGACACCTAAAACAGACAGATGTAACATTTGGAAGTAACGTCGGTAACATGGCTTGACAAGTAAAACAGACAGAGAGAAATAATATTTCACTTTAAACCAGCTCTTGCTTAGTGCATGAAATACTACTACTACTACTACTACTACTAATAAAAACAAAATATCAAGAAATAATAGACAGGGTGAAAGTAAAACCTTATTTCACTTTATAGCAGCTCGTGCTTAGTGCATGAAAATTAACAATAATAATAGTAATAATAATAATAATAATAATATACAGAAAAAGCAAAATACATAAAAAGATAAGATAAATCAACTAATAGCCACTGTACTAATTTTTTTTATTTCAGAACAGTGCTAGGAAAGGATACGAGTTAACATTACATGAAACAGGTTTTTTTTTTTTTTAAAAACCGTTTTTCCCATTCATGAAATAAATCCAAACTTAAGAATTGCACTTCTCTTACGCGTCTGATTTGATATTAAGTTAAGAGCTGTGCTTCGAATGAACCAAAAGGAAGTTCTGTTGAATGCCATGTCTCGCCCGGTATGCCCGTACAATGCATAGCCCAAAGACTGCTTTTCCTCGTACAGTACACAGTCTAGAGACTCTGCATAGCCCATAACGTACATTGCCCCAAAACTGTTTTGCCTGTACAGTACATAGCCCAAAGACTGTATTACCCGTACAATACACAGCCCAAAGACTGCTTTACCTCGTACAATACGCAGTCTAGAGACTCTGCATAGCCCATACAGTGCATAACAAACCTTGCCGGTACAGTACAAAGTCCAAAGACTGTTTTGACTCGTACAGTACAAAGTCTAGAGACTCTGCATAGCCTATACAATACATAGCCCCAAAAGTGTTTTCCCGTACAGTATATAGTCCAGAGGCTCTACATAGCCCGTAAGATAAATAGCCCCAAAACTGCTTTGCCCGTTCAGTACATAGTCCAGAGACTTTGCATAGCTCGTAAAATAAATAGCCCAGAAACTACTTAGCCATTACAATACATAGCCCAGAGATTCAGCATAGCTATTTTTCCTAGTAAATTTGCTAACTACAACAACTATAAACTTTGAAAGGCCTTAACATAAGTAGGTGTCAAATGGAGTTTCTAGCGCGATTCAGTTGGTATATAAATAAGTACAAAATTTGTTGTTTAAACAGGGTTCCGACGCTACTGGGAAATCGGGAAAAGTCGGGAGAAATGATATTTTTTTCCGTCCATGAAAAGTCCTTGAATTTCGCAAATATTGATGAAAGTCGGGAAAAAACCGGGAATTGTCCTCCACCACTTGACGCCCGAAACAATCACGTAATTGAGACGTAACTAAACTGATCGTGAGTTAAATTTATTGAGTTCTAACCAGAATATTCGGAAGGTTTAGTATGGATCATTTGGGTGCTTGCAATTAACATTATATGCTAAGTCAATCCAAACGCTCAGTGAATTAAATTCGTCTAGTAGACTTTTATTTTCAAAGTCAGCTCGATATTCGTATCTTCCTTACCTGGAAGGTATGAAAACCAGTCTAGCATCACAAGAGGCCAACATGGTGGTGACAAAGCGTAGCCACTTACCGGATGGCCTAGAAAACTTTAAACGTTGTTAGATCGAGTGATACATGCATGAAATCGATATGAAAATTACTTATTTTCTCAGAAATTATGAGTATAAAATCGTTAAAATAGTTATGTCTTTAATCTGCTGAAAGACAAGATAAAACTACGGCATTGATGAAATGTGACCTGGTACTCGCGATTTGCATTGCTAGTCGCATGAGTACACAAATCTAACAACCCACATTTTCAAATGTTGCAGAGAAAAAAAAATTTAAAAAAATATTAAACGAAAGTCGTATACTGGTTGTAATAAAAATACAAAAAACGAAAGAACACAAAATTCTCCGTATTTATATATTCCGAGAACAACTTCTGGAATGTTGTTGTATCACATGACTACCACGTTGACATGTACTCTATGCTTGATAAGTCAGACTGGCCAGATTGCTGGGTGTTACAAAAAGTATCAGACTTTCATTTAATATAATTGAATTTATGGACAACAACATTATGAAGGTATTTGTTGTTGACATCACGTGAATATTGGACTTCTGATGTCGTTGTTTGAGATTTGTGAAGTCATGTGACTAGTAATGAAAATGGCAAGTACCGGGTCATGTTTCATCTATGCCGTAGTTTCGCCTAGTCTGTCAGAGGATTAAAGACAAAACGATTATAATACTTGACATTTCTTAGAAAATAAATCATTTTCCTATCGATTTCATGCAGGTATGAGTCGATATAACATAAGTGTAAATTTTCTAGGCCCGCTATAGGTCGCTACCGCAAGGTGGCGGAAAATTCCAAATTTTCGATATGCAGTTGCAATGAGCCCACACCCCAACCTAAATGTACAAATATGAAAAATGGGGTGGGAATATTCGGAGGAAACTCGGATCAGAAAACGGACTGCTATTGATTTAAGCCAAATTTGTAGTTCAAATTATTGAATCTTGGAGCTGAAATGAGAAACTGTCGTCCCTTGTATTATATATTAAAAAAACGATACTAGCCCCTGTATCAGTACAGGTTTGGGGACTGCTTTAACCAATTACAAGAAGACAAGTTGATTTTACAGAAAATTCAGTCCTTGTTTATACAACAGTATATAAGTTTTAAGGTCTTCTGTAAAAATTTAAATCAACCCTTTTGAAAATGGTTTTTTAAATGATGGATTTTTAACCAGATCGTCTTCAGGAGATTACGTTGTTGAAAAATCTTGTTTGGGATTTTATTGGCACAGATAAATTCAGGGTTAAACTCTTTTTTTTTACAGATTTTAATTAGTTGCGTTTATTGTTTTTTATATACTGTAATAGGAAATGTTACTTTCTATGATATATATATATATATATATATATATATATATATATATATATATATATATTGCTATAGAATTCTTTAGAATTAAAGGTGTGAAAGGAAACAAAACATAATTTATGTTCATTATCTTGTTCCCACTTAGCAACATAATGATATGTACTTAGCAACATAATGCTATGTACTTAGCAACATAATGCAGGTCAGCGAATAAAGTTAGAATTTTTATTCTGTACATTGAAATGACTTTACATGCCAATTTATAGGAATATGATGAAACCTGTTTTGTGTGATACATTTTGTGGTTTTTACATCATCATCTTTGCTGACTTAGATCTTTTGGAGAGTCTTGAAAAAGAAACATTTTTTGATTTAGAAAATGCACGTTTTATAATCGAAAATATTCTTTAATTCCATTCAGTAATGGTCGTATGTGAACCTTGACAAAATTAATTTCATCCTGGAAAAACCCTGGAAATGACCTGGAAATTTATCTTTAGAAAAGCGTGGGAACCATGTTTAAAGCTGTCAAAAAGTTATTTCTTTAATAAACTATTGAAATAAATGAAAATAAATATTTAGGTGCTTTCGGAATAGTTTTGGTATATTTTGTCATAAACATATAAGTAAATGCAAAAACTGACTCTTAAGGAAGTTAATAAAAGTATTTTTGTTTTTAAATAAACACAGCTATAAATGACTAGAAAATAAATGTCTTTGAAATACCGGTTATGGGGTAGTTCTGTTTGCAGATAAAATTAAACAAAAAGTTTTGCTTATCACAATCATTAAAAGTATTTTTCTTTAAAAGGTACTGAAATAGATTGAAAACTAAGTTTGAGGCGGTGTTCGAATCAAACAAAATACGGAAACGAGCGTAGGACTACATGCAAAACGGATGCTGGCTATTGAGATAGCGAGAAAAGATGTCGCCTTGTACCGAATTTCAAGAGCAATTCTATCTCGTGAATAAACTACACGATAAACAAAGATTTTTCTATTACATATATAACATTTTATCTTAAATACAAACATCCACTATATGAACTATACGCTGGCGTGTTCCGGACTAATTTGTATGCAGCAATTGCGCGTTTTAATAAAACAGGTGACATCAGAGCGTCCATCAATATATGTTTGGGGGCTCATTTATCAGACTAAGAGCAGACCCCACCGGATATAATCACCAGAACTTGCTTGGTCGTCAGAACTGTTTCTTCGAAAAATAACTATTGAATTAGACTACAGAAAATACATTTCTTTCTTGATATTATTTATTATCATATTCAGGGCAAATATGTATTACTCATAATTTCTGACCATCTTAACTGAGCACTATAAAAAATAATCTCTTTTAGTTTCCATTTTTGCGGAAGCGTTTATTATTATTTTTGCAGCTAGTGAAAAATTACTGGTATCTATTAGGGTCAATGTCAAGACACTACACTCGTTCAGTATATGCAGTTTATATCATTCACTTATGTGACATGCAGTTATGTATTCAATCATATAACAATGGATCAGATAATTTTCAGATCATTAATATACTGTGAAACACAAAAGTTTAACAACCATTTACAAATTTTATACAAGGTTTGGTTAATTGCAATTTCAGAGCAAACATAGGTAGAATTGCATGATTGCTGCAATTTATAATGTGAGGTTGATATCACCAGATTTTAAGGGATGCTATACTTCTCCCATTACAGTTATTCTGGATATATTTATCATCTGAGACAATAGTGGTAAACATTGGGCAATAAGTACAGATTATTAACTGAGCATTGAGGGGATCATAGAAGACAACACTGAAGTACCTACATTGAGCATTGGGGGGATGATAGAAGATAGTACTGAAGTAACTACACCAAGAGCAGCAGAGAGGGTGAACAGACCACTTGCCTGAGACCTTATTTTTGAAAATTAAGGGTTCCTACGAAGGCTGAAAAAAAAAGAAGTTTTTGTCTTAATAATGAAAACTTCTTTAATTGACCAGATTTTTTCACAATCTGGTCACTACGCGTATGTCCTTCACCCTCTCTGCTGCTATAAATTAAACAGCCATTATAGATATTATCAATAATGAGTATTGGTGAACCACACTCAGCTAAATTAGCTCTACTGCTGCTATGATTTTTATCCAAAAATTATATCAAGTCCGTTGCGATATCTTGACCTAGGATCGTGTAAATTTATCGTTACAAAACCAAATGGAGTAGCTTGTGCTTTTGAAAAGAAATTTTTAAATTTATTCATGTCCATGTCGCCTGAACACCAAGTATAATAAATATTCTGCAGCGTATGATTATCTACGCCATTAAACACAACTAAAACGTTACAGTTGTCTCTGATTACTTTTGGAATTTGTGTATATCTCTGGGTAACATAAATCACGTCTGTATTTTTATGTCTACCTCGCGAAAATATTCTAGCTGGATTTGATTGTTTGTCCAGCATAACATCATCATACACTACTAAATTATTAATGAATCCATCCAGATCATCTACGGATGGCGCTTCATCAATATCAGTAATAAAGTCTATGACATTGTCTTCATGTAACGATTTTGCGTGTTCATTAAAATCTTTAAGTACTTCGTAACATCGCTGATCATCTACAGATGGCGCTACTAAATATAATTTATCCCAATTCAGCCATCGCATTATTAGATTAAGCAATAATTGCGTCTTTCCACTTCCAGATGGGCCTATTATAATCATTCTGATAGAATTCGGAAGCGCTGGATGGTGCTTTACTGGCTCTTGTTTTCGTGTTGCAGAAA
>JAECUM010050246.1:0-17069 GCA_016617855.1 Megalonaias nervosa | reverse complement strand
GAAGCTACTGATTTGTGTTTTAGGCCGCTTCATAAATGCGAAAAGCAATTGTTTTATTGAAAACTAAGCAAAAGAAATCATCAAATCCTCAGTATGATTACATACCAGTGACATTTTATAGTTAAATGTGATGCTCATTTACGATACATTTATTCAGTTTTAGCGTGTACCAAAATGTCTTCCCTACCGTTTCTTCATCTCCTATGGCAGACGAATCACATCAAATAAATTTTTGGTAATGCTTTGGAAGGCATTAAAGTTTACATCAAAGTTGATAATAGTGCAACGTTTACTTTTCTTATCCCTCTCTGCCACAATATTAGCTGCAAACCATACGCATCAATTAATTTCATTTTTACAAATCTAAATTCAGATTTTTATCGATAAAAACAGGTTTTCCAAACATAACTAAAGATAAAAAGACATTTTAAAAATTGGAAAAAACTAATATATCTATTGGGTCCAAAACAGTCATTTATATATATTATCCTATGAATTATATTTTCGTTAAAATTGTGAAGCATATCGTCGACACTGATATTATTGGAGTCTTCCAGTTTGCAGGGCGAAATTCGTTAGAGGTGTTAATGTATATAAGTATGTATACAACGACATACATATTGATACTTAAAAGTATTTAGTACAATTCCAATAGAGATTTCGGCAAAATTCAATTGAAAAGTACTAATCCGGTAACAAATTATTTACTCTGGTGAAGTCCTATATATTTAAAATAATAATCATATAATAAATAGAGATTATAAAATAACATAAGTGTGGCACAGAAAACTATCAAACCTGATTGAATAAATCGAATAACCACTAGCGCAGGTGATTTGCCTGAAGCGGAACTGAAGAACAGGCGAAACAAAACGGAAAAATCTGAGGCGCAAATATAAATAACAAAAATGAAACGTTTTGCACATCACCGAAATGGTGCAAAGTTGTATGGTATTGTGGTTGATAATATTCAGAGTTAGGGTGAAAATTTTACACACGTTTGATATGAAAGTATCAATGCAAGTATCAAGAGAAAATACCTAATTGTTTACCGATCTGAACTGGATAAAAGTACAGAGAGCACATTCTATTTGTATACCAGTCTGAATGGGATAAAAGTGTACGCGACACATTCTAGTATACCAGTGTGAATGTGACAACATTTTAGACAACACATTCTAATTGTTTACTCGTCTGAATGGGATAAAAGTGTAGGCAACACATTCTTTGTTAGAGACAAAGAAAATATAGAAAAAGAAAGTGTTAATTTATTGCTTTTATACGTATTAGGATATAATGCGATGTTTAAGAAAGAATGCACATTTAGAGATTACTTTCAATGGTGATAACCGGGACATAAGAATCATCAGATTTGTTATGAAGATCATAACAACAGAGCAGTCTAAAGACGAAATTTAATACGTATTAATGTGGTTCAGGACTCAAATATGCATTAGGCTAAATTTAACTTTGAAGTTTTAGTATATCTTTGAATTGCAATCAACAATGATTCACCAGAAAACGATACATAATTTACGGACAGAAAATCGATTAAAAACAGCACGTGGGTAATGAGAATATGACGTACCTGTGTCAAAAGCAACCATAAGAATGGCACATTTTAACATACATCTGTTTTGGAAGAAATGGAGAAACATATCAAGTTTCTGAAGATAAAAGTAACGTGTAGACGGTTGTCCTGTAGGCTTTTCCTGAAAACTAAGACAATTTATTAGCCACCAGCACCAGAAGCAAAACATTATCTCAACATTTGCATATTCATTTTTGTTGATTTGTAATTTGATACTTTGTTTAGCGTAGCTAATTTATGACCGCTGCCATGAAGTCTGTTATCATGTGGACTTCTCAGTATGTTATACTACAAACAAATGTTCTTCATCTTCTTTCACTTATACGGCACTTGCAAGTGTTAAATTCAGCGGTTATAAACAAGAATACAGTTGACAGTGGACTGGTATAACTTGAGAGGCCACTGCTATTTTAAACATTTTATCACATGATGTATGCTTCTTTGTAGGTGTTTTGTGGATTGCCAGCTCATGTTTGTAACTTTCTAAGGTTTTCGTTCACGATACTTCATACAGTCATGTGTGTTCTAAGTAAGTCAGGTAACTAGATATTTGTGTATGTCAATCAGCTTTAAGAGATCGTCACTTTCACGGGGTATGTCAAAGGCTTTTACAAGTATTCTACCTCAGTTAGTTACAACTGCATTGTTAGTAATTTTTTTCACTTTTATCAAACGAAACAGAAAGTTTCTGGCACAATCGGCTTATTTGGATTTAGCTTTGGACTAATTCTATCACGTTTTATCAAGCTTAATATTGATCATGTTGTATGAGATATAGTGTTGGATTTAGATATTTAGCTCCTTGTTGTGTATTTTCTACATGTGAGGAGAAATGAATTATACGTTGTCATTTATTTAGTTATAAACGTGTTTTCTTTCAACAAAACGTGTCAGCAGCATACACACTGGCACCCATAACAAGTGCATTGGATATATTGTAACTTATATTTTCGAATTTAACATTCTTCAGAAGGCTGATGGTATAAAACATTAAGTTTAGTTTCTCTAGAGTTTTCAAGATTTATCTTATTTTCTGAGTTGGTAAATGTTTGGGGATCGTGCAAAAGCACGTGTGCCTACAACACAATTAGTAGATGGATCAGGATAAGTGGATGAATACTGAGAACAAAAATCATCTAAGTTGTTTTAATATTGAGTAACCAAATCATGCATGATCTCACCACCCTTCAACAACCATTACTTTAGCTGTTTTCATTGAACTATGTAGTTTTTCAAAGAAAGTATCATGCTTATTTCTTCTTTCTTTTTAAGCTTCCATTTGATAAAATAATTTAGTTGCTTCCCCCAAATGCTCGATCGTCGGTTAGCTCTGATCCAATACGTTCGCCTGCTGCTGTAATTCTTTAATATGTAAAATTTTTTAGATTGCTTTACATAATGGTTATGACGACTGCATTGTAGCGATATTTACAGCTATTAAACATCCGTTTGACCATGAAATTGAAACACTGCTCTCTTTATACGTACGAACTTTATTTGCATATTGTACTTCATATTCAATAGCTGATTTATCGTCAATTTACACGTTGACACAAGACGATAGAAATTATATATACACCATATTTTCATCGTTTAGAGCTTTTAACTTTTCCAGTGGAAAATTTGTTGAGAGTATAGAAGTTTGGGGACCCGAAACGTAAAGGTAGGGAGCGTTTCTGCTACGTAGAAACTAGCGAGTCCCGAAAGCACCAGGTTTGTTTCAATGTCATTCAATTTGTACTTTGGGACGAGTTGTAATTGTTTTAATTTATTTGTTTTAAATTCATACATCAATTTTCCTTTGATGAGTTCCGAAGATACTTGTTTGCATTCATTTGTCTTGAACATTATATGACTCATTTTATTCTAAGAATTTTACGCATTACTTTTTTATATGAGTTTGAGAGAATGGTGTGAATTTATCTGTCTTAAATGATATGAATCGTGTAGACAAGAAATAATATTACTGTGTATAGAAATGTTATGTCAATTAATTGTTAGTTAGCAAATGTTGCAGTTAAGACATGAAGTGAATTTCGTTAATTCATTTGTATAATTAAGACGTGATTTATGTTAACTGAGAATCAATGGTGTAAAGAGCACCTACCGGCCGACATTTAGTCCAGTTAGTGATTTATATTCCACAGCAGGGCGTAGGAATGATTTATTAAGAGGTCTAGATTATGTCATAGTTTAGTTCGGGATACTGAATAGCCTTTCGGGAGATACATTAATCTTCTGTACTAGGGATTGTGTATCAGCTGTCAGCCTGCGAAATGTCTCATATTAGCCTTAGTTCCTGTTGAATTACGATAAGATGATACCTGTCCTAACTTCAGAGTGGATATTATTCCATCCCAGAATTAAAAATCCTGATAAATATTTAGGTTTATTTATTTATATTTATTTTAGAACGGAAAATAGCTCCATATTTACACCTACGCAGTGGGCAAGGGGAGCAGACATCCAAATTCCAGTTGATTACCAGGAAGAGGCTGGAGAGATAGAAGAGAAAAACGAATAAATAGGCTCCAACTCCTCACAAACGTTGAATTTGGAGGGACCGGCCAACAACCAGGTTATACAAATGAGTTCGATCGTTCTCTCGATTTCATCGCGAAATTTCTATTATCGATGTGAACAGAACGGCTTATTGCATTTTTTAAAATAAACTTTGGCACTTTTATTTCTAAGAAAAGTGAATCCTTCAAATGTAATATTAAATTTTATTTTTGTGTATGTAATGGATTAAATTGATATATTGATATATTTTGCATGCGGAGACTCCTGTTATTCTGTTATATATCGCTGCTCAGGTCTCTGATTAATCCACCCATAAAGTTCATATTTTATTTTATTATTTACTCGATCAGGATAATAGCACAGTTGTCGATCATCCTCTAGAAAACGATAAACGCAAACAACCACGTAACATTTAGTATTTGCTAATATATTTGGATAAACATTAATTTTGCGAATGTTATCATGTCGTGAAATATTTTTAAACTCACACATTCCACCTTGAATGCCAATTTAATTAGTCAAATATTGAAGTATAGTTTGTATCTATTGCAGTGAAACTTCTCATCAAAATGGATGATACATAACCGCCCATTACATCACATTACTTGCAATATTTATAATTGATCAAGTCGGTCAGTTGTATCGTTATCTCATGTTCGGTGGCAGCAGTATAACAAAAGATTTAATCATAGATTGAAGAAATATACATATGTATGAGGAGAGTAAATTCATATCCTTTTTTATTTGCATTAAATAAACAATCAGTGCATATTTCAAATTTAATTTTCTCTCCATTTCATATTTTTAATTCCCCAACAACGTTTCTCTTCTTAGTTGTCCGTTATACGAGAGTGGAGCTTGATGCGAACACAGTCAAACTCAATCTTGAAATATCTGAAAACTTTCTTATTCATTTGTAGGATACCAGATATGTTTTCCATTTAGGAGTCATTAAGGATATAAAACTTGATATTATACTTCATTATCGCTAGAAATAGTTCTCTGTCTTAATAATACACGTTCACTGAAATAATCAGTATCATTCGCGTGCAATCTAATTTGGTTTTAAAATGTAGTAGAATTAGTGTACCCACCGATAATTTAAATGACTGTAACACTGCAGAGCTTATGTAAACCGGCTTGGTTAAATTGATTTTTTTTGAATGAAATAATTGTAGATTTGTCTGATATTTAAATTTTTTTTAATCAATACAATATGTAAATAATATTCGTTTCCTGAGATTTTACTTTGATTTACAGAATAGAGCGTTATTCATCGATTTCATGAAGGCGTTCTATACATCATTGTTAACTTCTAGTCTTCATTTAATATTCCATTCCATCGATGATTCACTCCACGTTCCTGTTAACTAAACACAACTATGTGCACTTTATTTTCAAATTTAAATATAGTTCTATGTAAAACTTTCAAGTTTTGATAGTGATTATCCCTATGTTAAATTGTTTTCCACGTCTACCATAATTTTTGTACAGTTGATTTTGTACTCTTACAATCATTTATGAACTACTGTATCTTTGATAAAGCACTGTCATCTAAAATTAAATTTTGTACAGATAGAGAGTAGTGTCTAAAATGGTCATGATATTGCAATAAAATTTCAAAATCATTTGTTAAAGCCATTGGTTTCTATCCAATATGTTTTATAATTATATCTAAACGCATCGACAAATACCTTAACATGGTATGTTCGTCTGTACACTATTAATTCGTATCTCCTGTGTTGACTTCATATTTGTGACTGCATCTATACTTTCAAACTAACAGCATATAGCATGTAACTGTAACTGATGTTGACATGTTTGAAATGTGAGACTCTTTCTTATTTATAGTCATTAGAACGATATTGATATTTGACTAATGTATCAAGACAGCTTTGTCTTTATATTTCAGGTATTAAAACCGGTGTGATGTAAAATGGATATATATATATATATATATATATATATATATATATATATATATATATATATATATATATATATATATATATATGTATATATATATATATATATATATACAAAACTCATTTTAAAAAACCTAATATCCTCTATTTATATTTTTATTTGGGGATCCTTTCTGGATGCATTAAAATTAATTGCACAGAAGGGAATAAGTATTTCGTTGCTTTATTACTTACTCTGACACAAGCTGTTCTGATATTAGCCCAATCAAGCAAATCTTTTGATGGAGATTTTTCTGATGGATTGATACTTATATATCTGCAATATTAAGTATTCACTCTTGCCAAACGTACATCTTGTACTTTCGTTTATTTTCTGTCTAAATTTGATATTATTCATCTCGCCTCTGTTCAGTATTTTATAGGTCAGATTCTGTATTAAAGAATTCTATATTCGATTTATTTATCCTTCATGGATGTGTCTCTTCAAATGTTTAATTGTTAAGGAAAGTTGCACCTATGCAATACCAAATTGTCAAATATTTCCAATGATACTTTCATTCAAGATGGTTTCTTGTCACTGACACATTTATTTAAATCTTGAGTATTGCGTTACTAAATTAAATATTTGCATTTCTTTAAATTAATCTCTAAGTCTTTGTGTTATGAATATGTTTCAATTAAATCTGTTCATACATGTTAATTCTTTTCTGGCTGGAAGTTGCATTACAATGATTTGTAATTCTCTGGCGAGTAGTTGTGGTAACGGGGAATAAAACTATGAAAGTGTTGATTTTTCTCTGGAAATATTTCATTACGTATTTTACTAAAATGAAACTGATAAATCCAGTATCGGTCGAAGCTAACTGGATATCATTTGCGTTGTCTGACTGCTGCAGCATGACGTCATTGTATCCTGTATGTGTGCTCTGCCTGTGTAAACTATTTCTCAGATTAGATGAAATATTTTCTGTATCTTGGTTGAATTCATAAACAGTGTACAAGTGATGCTGATTTTTAACGCTGAATTAATTTATGGTCAAGAAAATAATCAGATGATCATTACAAATGCTTACACGTTCTACTCGTTCTTGTCCGTAATAAGGAATGTACATATTACCGGATGATAAAGGCAGAGACGACAGATATTTCCCAGCCACTATTTCCAAACATCTACGGAAAGCAGTTTTACATACCTTTTTTACATATGCACGTTATCTAAGGACCCTTTCCATCTTCACTTGTTATTATGCACAATTTAATGTGTGCCTTTGATGTTTGATCCTTTTTGGTACGCACCACTAAAGAGGTTTAGGGTGCGTCCTGCCACCTACGGAGATACAAATCAAAGCTTTCGTACTATGAATTGGAACGAGTTGGCTTTTATTCTTTTCTAACGGCACAAACAACAGGATTGCATCGCTTTATTTGCACGGTTTAATGTAAGACCTTTGGATCCCTTAGTCAGAAATGAAATGTTCGGGGCTACGTAGGTAATTTAACATCTAGGTATGGTGATAATACCACACACACACACACACATCGCTCAGGATTAGGCAACCTAATCGGCTGTATCAGTCCCAATCTCAAGACTAGGCAACCTAATCGGTTATCTCAGTCCCAGTCTCAGGACGAGATAACCGAATCGGTGGTCTCAGTCCCAAGAGCGTACGACCATGCTCCCAAATCCACACTGTATCATCACTGGTGTGCATGAAAGGCGCCCAACATCATTTCTGGTTTGGTTTGGCTGAGCATGATTTAAGATGTTTTGTCTAACAACGTTTAGTTATTTGTTTATTTTGGCTTGATTTGGGTTTTTAATTTGGGGGTTGCAACAAATTCAAGCATCTTGCCTAAGGACATAGCATGATAACCTATCGAACCTTGTCTGGAAATAGAACCCAAATACGCCTACTTTGGAGTCCAGCACACTAATCACTGTGTTTCCGTGCCTCTCAAGCTCCATCTATAATGGATCGTGATCTGCGCTGTGTCGAATCATATCGATTCAAATGGTCCTATGCATGCATACTGTGCCGTGATCTGCCCTGTGCCGAATCATATCGATTCAAATGGTCCTATGCATGCATACTGTGCTGTGATCTGCGCTGTGCCAAATCATGCTGATTCAAATGGTCCAATGCATGCATACATCATACAAGTACATCATACAAAATATAGCAACAGTAAATTATGTTAATGTATCAAAGATATCATGTATCAGAAGAGTTTACTATGACATTTATTTATGTGAAAATAGATTGTAATATAAAATGTACGTTTTTTTTAATCGTTTTATCTTCTCAGAATGACGCGATCCATATTAAACATGGTAGTGTGATATGTAAAGTTCGTCAACATCATTTTTCATATCTTCACAGCATCATCTCATTTTAATGCATCTCAGAGAGAGAATTTCAAACGGCTAGTTTAATATTGCATTTATGAAACGGGTTGAATAATGTCCAGCTTTTGCGAACTTTGGCTAGCAAAAGCTGGACATTATTCAATGACTTTCATAAATTTAATGTTTTAATGGCAATAGTTTAGAAAGAAGAAGACATAATTTCGCTCATTCTGACTTATATGATGCACCTTTTAATTGTTGTTCGTAAAAAGTTGTCTCAGAAGCTAATTGAATTAATAATGCGTAGTTCTATAACCAGCAACATTTACATGGTTTGCTTTAACAATTTAGGATTTAATGATCAACTGTCCTTAAACATAAAAAGAATATATGACACATACGACAACATTTTTCTATACAGGATGTCAAATGGAAATACTGCAGTTGGATGACTTTCTGTCAATTGGGATGCCGGTTTGTGTACATTATTCCGGGAACAGGTAAGTTTATTTACTATCCTCTGTCCATTGACAAATAACCTTAATTTTATTTGTAACGAGCCGTTGTAGGATAAGTTGTCCATATTCCGACAGACGTGACCTTGGGAAATCGATTCGAACAATGGCCACCAAAATGTTGATAGTCATAGTAAATAAATAAAAAAAAACAGGGAAAGTTCTAGAAGGCGATGTGAGAACAATTCACACGATCGCAACCAATCAGTAAAGAGAATTCTGTCCAAGAATTTCATGGGCGTATTTAGACCAATCAGAATCACATAAAATGATATGTTAACATGTTGTCATATCAAAACTATTAAACTACACACAATATGTGAAGTGTACTGACAGTGTGATAATGTGATATATCATATTAAGTATGTCATACCTTCACAGTGCCATGTCATCGATAACGCGTGCCATACTGGGATATAAATTTTAGTAGCGTTATAGCGTTGCAGGGTTACGTCATTCGAATTACATGTCGTATGATATAAGTCATAGCAGTGTCATATGTCAACATAAAGTCAACCATATTGCGTTTCGCAGTGTGATTTATCACTGAGCAGCAGCATTTGGCTAGGCCAAAGGTAACTAAAATTGTTTGCAGCTATATGAAAAAGCAATTGCAGACTCATCCATTTGAAACAAAATTTATGAAAGTGTTGAATAAATAAATCTTTCATTAGCTGTAAGCCGCTTATCTCAAGAGATGCTAATCAACTTTTTCCTTAACATTCTCGTCTAATTGTACAATTCTACATACCGGTATATGATAGCATAACTGATTTTACCACATGCAAGACTAGTAAATCCTGAAGAAACAACATAACATTTCTATCAAATTTACGGCACTTTTGTATCAGAATGAAATCAATAGTAATAGAACTGTAGAGTGATGTCATTTCTGAGGCATTCATATTAGTTTGATTTATTTTTAGACTTTGTCGGCAATGTTGGCATTATGAACTCAGACATCTTGGCAAATATTTGACGGAGATTTTAGTTCAATGACAGCTACCTGTTACTGCATACATTATACATGCATACGTTACTACGCACCTTCCTTGGCACTCTGACAAACTAATTATTTCCAAAATATTTCAATGAAATTCAAGTACCCGTCTAATATTTTTTATCATGAGTAATGCACATTCTGAATTCAATTAAGCAATCTACTCTATTTAATTTAACATTATATCATTAGATCGTTGTACTAAATTTTGGCGTGGCAATAAAATAATTTGAGGGTCTTATCTAAGTATTTCAGTCATCACACATCCATCCACATATATTTTCTTGTGACAAACTTAATACAATTATAAGCAAAGTAAGGTTTTTCATACATATGATATTTAAGAAAGATTAATCGCAGCTCCATTCCTATTAAAATTGTATATCAACTTAAATAAAAGAAAAGTAAGTTTATAATTCAATTTAAAAAAGATTATTTGATGAGAAATACCTAAAAATTTGCGCAAAAAATATTTTTAATTTCTTTAAACTATGTGATGTTTTGTTTTACATTACCAGCTATATATAAGATTTCGTGTAATGTATCATTGATATTATTTTTTTTTCTTTCCCAACGATTTACTTTCACATTATGATTTAATATAGATTTTATTCAAATAGCACGTTTCCCCTTATTTACAACATCAAAGATAAGTACCAGAGAATACTCCACAATTCTGTATGTAGATGTTTTCAACAAAATTATATAGATAAATCAGAATCTGACGAAAATCGAAACACAGTTACGTATTTATTCAGAAGCCATTCTACATTGCATGCCATCAATTAATGAGTAAACAACTGAACTCCAGCATACCGTATTTACCATGATATGCAGTAAAGTCGCAATTTACTTTCCATTCATTTTGTATGTAGAAACATATATTATAATGGGTTACACAACTGATAAGATCGCGTCGAAGATATGTTACTGTGATCTCTCAGTAATACCTCCGAGTGAAAAATATTTGATAGTGATTTCTTTGACAGGCATATCTGGATTGCAGCTATGAATGTAACATTCAAGGACCCATGCTAACACTGCATTTATTATTATCTTGTTTTTAAATTAATGTGTTCATTCTCAGACCATGTGTTTGCACCGAATATCATCAATAAATGACAGGCAAATTATCCATACAAAGAACCAAACTAAAAATATATTCATGTTTAAAGTTGACTGATGAAAGATTTTTTAAGAATAAATTTGCATAAATTAAAGATAGATAAATAGATGATAGATAAAGGTTTCAATGCGTACGTACATATATGGCAACTTTTGACGTTTTAAATGGCAATATGCTACTTGAAGACCAATAAAAGGATCAGATAAATTCATTTCAAGCACCGTCTATTGAAGTCAGAATGCTGAAAGTCGTTCTCCAGTAATTACCGGAAAATTGACAATACCCCACCCCCTTGGAGAAATGCTCAGTAATCACGCAAAAACAGATGAAATTGCAAATTTATACCGAACATTAATAAATCTATTAAAGTACAGACCTAGTTAAGCCTTTAACAAGAACCACCATTTGAAGTGTTCGAAAATGGAGAAGAAAAAATAATCTGATAGTCGGTGTTTTCACAAATTTAGTGTTGTAAATTATGATCTTTTAACGTTGTGGATGTTCTGCAAATTATTATACTTTAGCGTTGTGAATGTCTTGTAAATTATGATATTATAGCGTTATGGATATTTTGCGAATTATGATATATTATGGATGTTTTGAGAATTGAATAAATGCTGAATGTATGCAGTGTATTTATTTTGCAAAAAACGAATTTAACAATACGTATTTTATCTTTCATCATCATTAGCAAAGTTTAAAATGATTTTCCAAATTCTGTGTCAAAGAAAAGGAAAAAATATACTCGCAAAATTGTCAAGAAAAATATGCTCACAAAAAATATTGTACAGTGGTTGGCTTGCAATAAGATATTTAAAACACATTTTATTTACTTAAGTAAGATGTCTATTCTTAATGGGTGCATCTGTCTTGTAATAGCAATTACCAAAATGTTTTTATCTACTAATGTAAATTACAATCCCAAAAATATATGAGTGTTTCCAGTTTAACAATTTTATTTTCAAAACAAACAGAACGTCATGGGTATTAATTTGGCAATGAAAGACCACTTAACTACATTGACATACGGGACATGAAGATCATAAATAAAGCGTCAGCAACTGAGCAAATTGGCCGTAGAAAATAATTCTACTATAACATTGTTTTTAAACCAGTAGGATAAGTTAATACATTCTGCATAAGAAGATTATTCGTGTGGTTGCTGCAAATGTTCTGATATGTAATGATGTAAAAACCGCGGAAGAACTCTTAAACCTCTTGTGACCAAGATTAGAAAACAAAATTAGCAAATATTGTCGCAAACCTTACACTCAATTTAACATTTCTTTGATACATTTGTTATGCCGAATAGACTTGATCATCAGAGACAAAGAATGTTACTACAGAACACCATACTGAGCGAATGTGCAAGGGTTTCATCTAACCAATTCATTGCACATGGTGAAATATTACGTAGGCTACATTACTGTGTTATTATATTAGGTTCGCAAGAATGGGTCTGCCCTTAAAGGTAGAAAGAAATGCTATGTTTCGTATAGAAACTGTTGGGGTTTTTTTATTAAAAAAAAAACCAAAAAAAAAAACCAATGTGTACTTCATATAATTTCTTTTAACAGACTCAGACGGTAACATTGTTAAAGCGAAATTATATTATTAACACACGTCTTGATAAATCTATTCATTTTGCGAAATCCTTCTCTACAATGGTCTTTAGTTCGTACTTTATCGTTCCTCTTTGACAGATAAGAGCTTTTCTTGAGAAAATGATCTCGAAGAAGGCGAGAGAGCTTGTGGCTCCTGACTATTTTCCGAATCACTTCCGTTTCCGGTTTTCTTTCCATCTGGAGAGGTGTGAGTTTTCAAGTGTTTGCTGAGATGATCACTGCGCATGAATCTTTTATTACAAGTTGGACACCCGAATCTTTTCTCACCAGTATGTGTCCTTAAATGACGCTGTAGTTCGTCCGACCGTGTGAATCTCTTTCCACAGAACAGCCAGTTACAGACAAATGGACGTTCACCCGTATGCCATCGAAGGTGTGCCTTTAAATGGGAGGTTTTGCCGTATACTTTACCACATCCTGGTACATGGCAGCTGTGGATATTTTTTCTCCTGAGATGAGAGCCTGCTGGACCTAATCGTTCTGCCTCCTGGCAGTTTGGACAATCACATGTCGCTCTACCCGTGTAGCGTCTCTGCGATCGTGAACCTGTTAAGGGTGACATTGCAGATCTGGACAGAAATGGACTGACAGCAGATACATTTAGATCAGTTTGAGTAGGAAGCATAGATTTGTATGAATCCTGCATGAAATGTTGATTGGCAGGCAAAAATGCAGATGGATTTGAACTAAGGGCATGGCTAAGTGAATAATCCGAACTAGGGTAACTGGTGGTGATTTGGGAATGAAAACTACTTGGAGCATTAGAAACGTCTGATAACCAGTTTGAGGGATTTGAGTGCATATCCCACCATGACGATGCTGAGTTCACTGATCCAGGTACTTCAGGTTTCAGCCCATGAGTACTGGGCATGTTTAATGACCAGGTGTCGTATAGATGTCCTGTTACACCGGCTACTCTTGAATACATATTTCCAAAATTAGAACTTCCCAATCCAGTGTCTTCGTGCATTTTCTGATTTATAGCTGATTGGCAACTATTTGTTTGAGCGTAAGAGCTTCCGCCACCTTGCGGATAAAAGAGGTCACTTCCATAAGCACCAGCACAACTGGACAATGTATTATTACGCGAGTAGCTAAGACCAGAAGTCGTCATAGAGATCTGTGGGTTCATGTGTGGCATGCGCTGTGAGGATAAGGAAATAGGACTTGGTGCGCTTACACCTGGCATAGGCTTTTTCCATGGATAAAACCCCTTGACGACTGCTGCATCTGCCAGCTGTGGGGTCGATTTGTTCGTAATCTTGCTACACTGAGCTGCTAACATTGCTAGAGGAGTACCGCAGAATGGATGATGGTCCTGAAAATAGATAAATAAATAAATAAATAAATAAATAAATAAATAAAAGTTGTTAGTTGATTAATGGCACACTCGCGTAGGTTATTTATTGCATGGAATGATAGAGCAGCATGAGGAAACACTATGGTAGTTAACCCGGTAGTTAGTACAGCGCACTAAGCTCTGATCCACCGCAGACAAGTAAATAAGTATAGTATACCTACCTACCTACCTACCTACCTACCTACATACATATATACACACATATATTGGCGTAAGAATCATAAACGGGGAACAAAATTTATCACTCCCTGGCTAAATAAAGTAACATTTGTACATAACACAAAATATATTTGCATTTAGAAATGCAAAATGTACAATGCTGATCTTTAAATCGGCATCGTTAGTCGTATGAAGTATATTTTCATCATGATGCATTCTGTTAAATTTTAAATGATGCTATTTTACTCAACATGAAGATGACAGCGATTAGTTTTGTGTGTGTGTGTGTGTGTGTGTGTGTGTGTGTGCGCGCGCGCGCGCGCGCCTGTGTCTGTGTCAAATGGCTTTGATTTAATTCTGTTTTGCTTGTCTTGTGTGAGCGGTTTATTTTTCCCAAAAGTCTGTTATTGTATGACTTTGACTTAGCTTCAACAATTTTTCAGTCATATTGCTATGACGTCTGCAGTGTGGCAGTTTATAGTGATGTCCAGCACTGGGACATCTTGCCGGAAACATGTAGCATCATGTCCCACCCAGTCACATTATCCTGACACCAGGCCTACCAGTCCTAACACTTACCTGTTAATGCTGAGCGCCTAGCGGGTCAACTGTTAGTACCAGTTTTGAAAGTCTTTCATATGACTCGGCCGGGGTTGGAACCCGCGACCTCCCGCATCCGGGGCGTACGCTCTAACCACTTAGGCCACCGGAGCAGTCTTTCCAAAAAGAACTATTGGTTATAGCACATTGTGGAGGTGAGAGCTAAGTGCCTATTCCGAGAACATACCGAGGCAGTTGGCCTGGGTTAGTATCGAACACACCACACTTGGATCATGAGTCTGACGCTCTACCAATGGAGCTATCAAAGCTTGCAAAGCTCACGATTTCTATCTGAAATCGTTTCTCCATATGTACCTACTTTCACGCTTGATTTACTTTCCGTCTTTTTTCTCCCTCAAAGGAAATTTACAAGCTTAGTATATATTCGTGTATCTCTGGCTGGATAGATGGATGGAAAGATGGACGGACAAACAGATGTATGTGTAGGTAGCAAGATGAATGTAATGAATATGAATTAATTATTATATGAAATTTACATACGTGTTTGAAGATGAAAGCAAGAAGATAGGTAAGAAGGTGTGTAGATAGCTAGGTAAATTGGTGGGTAAGTATTTGGATTCGGCCGGATGAAAACTGGCTAAACGTTATCCCCATTTACTAGATCACCGAATTAACTTAAAATGATTTGTTTAACAAAGTTGTAAACGATGTGTCATTGAATAAATAAAGTTCAAAAGTCACCTTATTTCTTGATCTACTTCGGTGGCACTGACTCAAAAAAGTCGATAAGACAGTCTAATCACTGTTGAATGGATTCTCTCATTGATGAGACAAACTGTATGGACACAAACTGAACAACTTAACTACTTTGAGCTTCAAAAGGTGAGCGATTCAATACGAAAGACATTTTGAAGTGTTGCTTTTTTGTGGTGAAATCAAATAAAAGGATCAGGCGGTACGTTTGATCTCTAGAAAATCAAAGGAAAGACGGGTTGCTTACTAGCGTGTTTGTTGTATATTAGAATCTGATACCTGTATACGAGGCCACGCAATGTAGGGAGCACGTACATGTATGGGCTGGAACATGTAGTAGAGGTAAGATAACTGTGCGTTTTCAAATTCTGCTTTCTTCCTTAAAAGAAGATGCCCTTTATAAAAAAAAGACTTAAAAAGATCAAAAAATAAAACGCGTTTGGCTAGTGGTCTTTCGATCTGCTTATAATGATACATACGTACGTACATATATTGATACGCACTTATATATATATATATATATATATATATATATATATATATATATATATATATATATATATATATATATATAGAGAGAGAGAGAGAGAGAGAGAGAGAGAGAGAGAGAGAGAGAGAGAGAGAGAGAGAGAGATACATATGTACGTACATACATACATAAATACATATGTAAGCACATACATAGATACATAATCAACTACAATCAACTTTAAATATCTTTGCATGTTGTTCTTCAAAGTCAAATGTTGCCGACAGATTCAGTGCTTGTGAATTTAATTTCTTTCTTCTTTTTCTGAATAGTTTTACCGAGGCTTTAGAAACATTGTATGTCATATGTTCCAACCCAAGGGAAGTAAAATGCATATATCGTATGAATGCACCCACAATCAATCTATAACGTCTGTAAATATTGACTTTACAAATGAATTAACACGTTTCAAAGACCTGTACTTCACGAACCTGAAGTTTGCATCCATTGCTCTATTGCGTAAACGTCAATACCCACATCTCCACTGTCAACAGATACACCTTTGCTTGAATCTTTTGTTCGATTTGAAAGAAGGTGAAATTTATTTTCTATTAACCACCACCAATTTTTGCACGATGAAAACTTCCCTAACTTGTAAAGAATGAAGGGAATAATTCTTTCACAAGAACTCCATTCCACTTCGCTCTCCCATTTTTAAAAGGTTAAAGAATGTTGACTCAACAATATATGACTTTTATATGAAGCTCCTGTCTATGATATAATTGTTCTATTTCAGATACTAGAACACAAGAGGCTGATTATCCGTTCGATGGAACACACACGTTTTATCCCCGCCCCCATCTCTCTCCTGATAATTATCCCTAGGTCAGTTTCCTTGTATCTGTTACTCCGTCCTTTAAATATATTTATTAGTTCGTCCCTGCACTGTCTGCCTCTCTCTCTCTCTCTCTCTCTCTCTCTCTCTCTGGTTGTAAACATCTGTATGTCTGTCTTCCTGCCTGCCAACTTGTCTGCAGTTGTATCACTGCAGCTATTAAATGGTTCAACCAAGTTATTTTGCATAAAGCTAAACATAGTATGTGTACGGTAACTTG
>JAECUM010050245.1:0-17875 GCA_016617855.1 Megalonaias nervosa | reverse complement strand
ATATATATATATATATATATATATATTTCAATATATCGATACATGTACGAAGAATTACATCTAATTAGCTACACATATAATCTTTTGATCGAATTCCAGCGCAAGAGCAATGCTACATGGCGTATGATAATTACCAGACCCTAAATGCTACCGCTTCTGCGCAATTTTTCACGAGTCAGAACTACCCAAGTTATTATCCAAAGTACGTAATATCATGGCTTTTATTTATTTTCATGCGCTGCACATTAATTTCAATATATTAATACATCTAACAAAGAATTACATTTAATTACCTATTTATGTATACATATATAGGTATGCAAAAAGTCATTAATCGATCGATCCATCCACTGTGTAATTATCCATTTGTATCTCTTGTGTTTCTGTGTATCTATCACTCTATGGATAGACGTTTGAAAGGTAGCAATATATCTTTAATTGCAGTCATTTTTTTGCATATATTGTTACTAATCTACATTAAAATACTACTGAATTATTTCCCTTGGCATGTTGTAATGCATTTATGCAGAAAATCGTCAACAAGTTATTTTTTCAATTATGACTTTCCATGATTTCAAAAACAAATTTAACATTTTGTGCTTAGGATTCAATCAAAACAGTTTCTGTTTTCTATTCTATCTGCGCTATTTTCTCCTTCTAGAATTACGTCTACAAAATTGTGTCTTTGCAGCAACCATGATAAAATACTGGATGATAACGAATCCGTTGTATCCAACTACAAAACTTGTCTTGAAAATTACGAATATAAATATCGAAATTGCAGAATATTGCAAGTACGACAGAATCATGATATACGAAAGTAAGCTGAACTGCTTTTTATCATATTTTATACATTTACGTTCCCTTCAATAACTTTTTAATCTACAACTTTATTTTGGTCCAAAATGTAATGCATGATTCGTCTGTTTTCCTTAGATATGCACACCATTACTTCGAATGATAACTTTAGTTTTCACCTCGTTTCAATGTTTCGTCATGCGCTCACAACTATTATTTCATACTGTGTTTAATATCAGTTGCTTGAGCCATTGGGGGGATATATTTCTGTTCCAAAATAAATGTAGTGATATTACCATTTGAAGCTGTATTATTATATTCAAATATAGTGACGTAACTACTATGTTGTTAGAGGAAACACCAATGAGGATATTGTGATTTGCATGACGGGAAACGCTACATCATTGTATGCAATATCCAGATAAGCAACATACGCAAAGAAACAGACATACAAATAATAAGGCATGTAGGTATTACTGTCATCATGGCATGGAGACGCAAAATTGTTAAATTGCGTGTTTATTTATTTTATGCGAATATTATATAATGTAATATTAAAGCCTAATTTAGATTTTAACATATAATTTAATTGTACTTTAAGTAAAGTGCCATTTTATCCTTTTCGTGCACATTTTGGGAGGCAAGTGTAATGTTTATCTATATTATTATAGTTACTGTTTACACATATTGTCAAGATAATACAGACATGAAGTCTAATATATTTCGATTTCGGCTATAAGGATCTTACTTCATTGGCGTCATGCTTACAACGATGTTGGTTCTTTTTAATGTATATCACTCTACCCATTTTCATCTATTGCACTATCGATAACATATGGATACACCGATGTTGTTTCATTACAATCCGATTGGGCTAAAGCTTGTAAATATAGCCTTGCACTAACAAGTGCAAGAATGTAATAATGGTATTGCAGTTACATAATTCGATGTTCACTCCAACTTTATATATAATGCTCAAAACACATTTTCATAATGAAACTGCAACATAAAAATATTGAATGAATCATTAAAGTTAGAGAAAGAAGCAATATGATTTCAACGTTTATCTGACCCTTGATCACTCTTCTGTCTCCTAAAATATTACACGTGCATGACTTTAAATCTCCACAACTTAAAATCGTATATTCTTTTTTTCTGTTAATGAACGTATAGTACACCTTTTACAAGTTATCTATTCTCTGTCTCCTGTTTAGGCAAATGTGCTACCAGTAGAGTTATCTATACATACTGCAGCAAGAGACCAAAGCGATATGAACTATCAACGTCCATGTATTATTTAATACGTCATCACACAGATTACAACATCGTGAAAGAGGGATTACAAATGAAGTACTATTACAGTCAATATCAGACAGTACATGCATGTAGATTAAGTAAGGTGTATCTTGTGTCTCTCCATTACCACTATTTTCTGCCTGCATCAGATCAGTATATGACTATTAAAGGTCCCATTCAGATGTGAATGATTGAATGCAATAGATCCCTATATGACTATTAAAGGTCCCATTCAGATGTGAATGATTGCATGCAATAGATCCCTATATGACTATTAAAGGTCCGATTCAGATGTGAATGATTTAATGCAATAGATCCCTATATGACTATTACAGGTCCGATTCAGATGTGAATGACTGAATGCAATATACATTTCATAATCAATGGTACAAATTGTCATTAGTCTTTAGAAAATATACAGTCTATGTGCTTTGGGGGATGGGGTGCTGTCAGAGTGCTAAAATTAAAGTGGCACTCGAATCGTAAATATGTTTGGATAGATCACATGTCACACTGAGAATGACACTTTGGTTCAGGTACAATATCCAAGATTTGAACCTTCAAATACTCTTGCATTTGTCACGACAGAAATAATAAATTCATTGTATTTGTTGTATGCTTTTGGTCTTGCACCATGAACTTTGACTTTGTTTCAATTATTATTCTAAGTAATTTTTTTTCCTTGTAATCTAATCCATGTGTAAATAGCATGATTGATTCCTTGAAATAACCTAAATGTTATCATGTTTCAATGTTTCATTGACTTTACGAGTTTTGTAGTCATATGTTGCCTTAGCAGTGTTGTGCTTTTGTTAGCAACTAGTACGTCGATAGGAACAACAATGTATACAACTATCACTTTATGTCATCCTCTAACACAGGTTGCTCTACCATCCTTTTTTGGAGTTGTGTAGTACTATATTACGTAGAAACCCTCGCACTTTCATTTTAGCAACAAGTGTGACGGCAGGAACAACAACTTCTACAACTACTACAACCGGTCCGACGGTATCCCGAGTGGAACAGTTGATGGATGAATTAACTAACTCTACCTTCTACAACAATGAAAATGTTCCCATGAAAGATCTTAATTATGCCTCCCCTGCCAAGATTAGTTTCGAATTGACCTCCATTATAGACCTGAATGAGAAATATGGCAGGCTTTCATCAGTTGGCAAGTTCACATTGCAGTGGTTGGATGAACTTTTGGTTCGGGAACCTGCCAAGAAGTACAACATGACGTACTTTTACATTCCACAAGATGAAGTATGGAAGCCAAGCATTGCCCTAGTTAATGCATACACTGGAGTACAAAAGATGGGAGCTAGCATCGTGTACGTCTATGTCACGCACAACGGAACCACAACTTGGACACCGAAGCATGTTCTGCAGTCCAATTGTAAAGTCGATCTCACGTATTATCCATATGATGAGCAAGTTTGCCAGTTAAAGGTGTTTATCTTATATATATATATATATATATATATATATATATATATATATATATATATATATATATGCGTATATATATTCTCTTTGTATCAGTCTTTGCTTGCTTCAGAACATTGATCTAACACAACCTCATCCGTGTTTCTAATTCAGTCTTGAAGATATTTGCAGCTCTTTATGTCTTGTGTAAACTGTTAGAAAGAGCCCTTTTGGCTCAAAAAAAATTGTATTTAGTATATATATATATATATATGCTAGGTGTTGTTATGTTATGGCGTTGTTGTATGGTTGCTATTAAGTTAAGTGGTTGGTTGGAGCATACTTTCAGGTGATCCTTCATTCACCTTCGATGAAATTTATGCTTAATCTTCAAAACAATTTAGCTCTTAATGTTTCTTTTTAGTAGACGTACAACGACGTTAGATGCAATTTCGGACCAATTACTTCTGTAAATACTTCTTTATTTATTGGCGATGCAGATAATAATGGTGCTTATTATTATTATTATTATTATTATTATTATTATTATTATTATTATTAGCAGTAGTAGTAGTAGTAGTATTTCCAGTTCCAACTTTGGGCCATGGAAAACACAAATATAAATTTCACAGTATCATCCCAAGGATTTTATGTAAGTTCAGAATACAGAGAGAATTCTAGATGGAGGATGATTAATTCCAGATATTCGGAAGAATCTCTCCCTGATCGAAATCTGTTCACATTTACCGTACGTCTGAAGCGAAATTCGGCCTTTCAGCTGTACTATCTGATGTTGCCTATAATAACACTTGCCAGTCTCAATGTTTTTGTCTTCGTCTTGCCACTCGAGTCAGAGGAGAAAGGCAGATTGTCAATTCTTATCTCTGTGGATTCCTTCTGTACAGTGTCATTCAGAACAAGGAGATGCCAAAGCATTCGACTGGACTGTCTTTAATGGCCATTTACAGTATCATCCTGCTTGTTAATAGTTTTTTCATCTGCCTTCTTTCCCTAATGGTTCTGCGCACTTCGCACTTCAGGGATACGTTATCTCCCCCAGGATGCGGTCTCTGTAAATTTGCGCGTATGATAGCCGGACTAAGAGCTGTTCTTATATGTTTCTGCGTACATGACAATAATCCTTCTCGGAAAGTAACATGGAAGCAAGTGGCATCAGCAGTTGAGTTTGTCTTGTTTTGTTCTTTTGCCATCTTCTATGTTGCGATCACGGCTTACTTCTATATGCGCATAGCTGGTTGACAGAGAAAAGTAGACCTAATTAGTCCATGATAAGAATGAGTCAGTTCTTTAATATTAACATATTGTTTTAAAAAGAAACGTTTATATAGTGGAAGATAAACGATCTGTTCATTACTTACACATTTTCAGAACAACTGTGAAAAGCGCTATTAAATATAAGCTTTTCAGCCCTTAAAAGAATAACGAGCTGGATACATTTGATATTTCAAGCCATATCAACTGGACACATATTGAAACTATTTGATACTGATCCATGGAAAAATCCCTAATTAACGAGTTATTTCAGAAAACCTGCGTCTTATAAAACAATATTTCTAGTTATAGTACTAGAGAAGAAGCATATATTTTATATTAATATTGAAGATCTGTTTGGCGGTATTGCCATTTTTAGCACATAAGTGGTATGATAATTTTAATTGCTGAAGTTTTAGTTTGGATATGTTTTGCAGGTTTTAAAATAGCGTTATCGGTCATTATATTTATCTCCTTCACATTTTTGTCAATATTATGTTGTATAGAATGCGTAGAAGGAAATTGTGCCATGATAAAAAATGTTAACTTACAAGCGCTAACATGCTTTGATAACAAGGCATAATGCGTATTATATTAGGACAAATTAATCTGGCATATTTCCTTTGCATAATCTCTTATCGTCATCATTCTAACAGATATATATATATATATATATATATATATATATATATATATATATATATATATATATATATAAAAATGAAAAAGTGTATTCATTACTGTCACAATTTCTAGTTAGAGCCTTCTTTTTGTATCGGTGTATTTCATGTGTCGTGTTTTATATTAATCCAAGAATATTATTTTTGTTTTCTATCAGTCTGTTTCGTGTGTTATGTTCCTTATTAATCCAGGAATATTGTGTTTGTTTTCTATATTCTTACCCATATAGCCCTCCATTACGAGCAACTACCTTCTCCCATTTTGTTCTTGTTTATGGATTGTTTGTTTTGCAAACCGTCTGTGGCACTCCTGTGCTGGAAACGCACAACTGAGCAGCGTTCACTCTGGATAAGATTACTTATATTTGCTACTCGTTTTGATTTTCAAGACAAACTCGAGCTACTGCCATGGCTTTCCAATTAATCCTACCACACATTGTATTATATGTGTCTCCGGGACTGCAACTTCACCTCCAAGATTTATAACCCTTCAGCTCGTTACTTACATCGTTTGTCCAGCTTTCTCAAATACATGAAAAAAGCAATTTTGTTTATATCTGATATCAGGCACCTCTTGATGGGAAACCTATGTACCAAGTTTAGTGAATTTCTACTCATTGCTTTGGAAGAGATATGATTGCGGAAAGACTACCAGACGAACGGACATAGAACGCATTTCACAATACTTCCTACCTACATTATGAGAGCAGACATAGGATGTTCTATCATTTATAGCATATTTGTGTTTCGGTAATCAAATGTACCTGTTATTAAGAAGATTCTAGCGTCCATCTGCTATTTCCTTCACAAACATTATTAGGTTAGAGTGTAGCAAATTTTATTGCATTGATATTGATTTAGAGTTAAATTAGCACAACTATTCTAGGTCAAAGGACGTCTGATTGAATCAAATATCCACCATTTTGTAATCGCCAACAGCCTATTTACGTCTGAGGTTTCATGACAAAATTGTAAGAGGCATGTTGCAAATGGTGATGGATTTATCATGCTGTATATAAACTACGTTCTATCAAGCACTATGTTAGACAGATGAATCTGTGATCAGATAAACGTAGGGCAGCTATTGTCTCATACCTTGTTTTGTTCTGCCAAATTATTTTTATTGCACAATAGATACAGAATAAAAAGTATCTCATATAATGATCTTATATTTGGTAAAGTTATTTATTGGGCGAAGATGATAATGGACTCATTTTGACTCTGAGTTTCACTTAATTAATTCTATTGCACGAACATTAAAGTTAAAACTAAATTAACTGTTTAAACGTCAAAGCGTATTAAATTGTTAAATTCGTCAGATTTGTAAAATGCTTATAAATTTTACTTCTTAATAGTCTTTTAACTGTATTAATAAACAACGTGTCCTTGAATGTGTCTTTATCCTATTGTTCTCTCTCTTCTGTGCATGTACCATTTTGCAAATCTTTAATTCTATTTAGTTTTATTCCATTCTGCTCTATCCTACAGATATTAAATAAACTTGAACAAATTGTACTCGCTATCAGCGTACCAGGCAATATGCGGACAAATTGAACCATGTACGGACAATGGGAGTTAACAAAACGGACTCCAGTTTGAAATGGAACCGTATTACGACAGTGGGAATTTAACACTGGCTCATATATTTAACATTATGGAACCATATATGGACATGGAGAAAGTAATCTTAATACTAATCCAACCAACCAACAAGCTGCTTGACTGACCATCACCCACTGATCTACTGACGAACAATACAATTGCTCAATACACGCCGTTCAACTGTCCAGCACTCGTTAATCTACTGACCGATACGTACACTTATCCCAACAAATGCAAAAATGTAAAAGAAGGGAATCAATAGAAGTAAAACCCTTTATAAACTAAACTAAAATGTTCCCGTCTCCTACTTTCCTTGTAAAGCAAAGAATTCTTACTTTCTAAACGTTCCTGGATAGCTAAATCGACTGCCATCTGCATGGCATCAGCACCGCCAGCAAGGAATCTAACTGAGAACGAATCAAATATAACGCGTGTGTCCTTTGTTTAGCTTGGTTATGTAAATACTCTCGATTTCCAACCGGTCACCTTGAAGTTTGACAGAACATTTCGACATAGAACATATCTACTAATAAGAAGCGAAGTTTTATTAAAAGAAAAGCTTTTCTACCAACGAAACGGTATAGTCCCATATTGTCTCATCACTGTCAAAGATAAATATTTCTTTTTATTTCGTACGTGTGATGAAACTTGCAATCAACAACAACCTCGTTGTGACAATGACCAAAAACGCGTCTTGACAGAAACAATGGTGCGTCTCAAACTGTTTCATGTCCTCGATCGTGGATATTGATTGGCACTTTCCTCCGACGGTACATTAGCAGCAGGACGATAACTCGATATTTTCTGAATAAGTCAACGAGTTTATGACATGGTAACAAAACCTCAGCGGCTGTCCTTCCTGGTGTCAAACTCCAGAAGTGAAAGATCAATTCAAACAGCGATACCAATTTCTAAAAGGCGTCGTTCTGGAACAAGTAGAACCGAACGAAGGAAGACGGTCGTTTCTTAAAGTGATGCTGACTTGTTTGTGGGGAACATTAGTGCAACATCCAATATTGCGAAGGTTGTTGTTGTAGGATTTAACGTCATTTTTCAGCACAAGATAGGCTAAACATGGCGGCCAGTGTAACTGGTAGAGAGGAAGAACCCTGGAAAACCCTGGGAAGAACCACCGACCCACGAGAAGCTACTGGCAAACTTTCTTACGTACCAACGTTAGCCGAGCCTGAGACTCGAACCCACGCAGACAAGTGAGACGGCAGTGATCCGGAACCGTGAGCGCTTTAGACCACTCGGCCACTCGGGGCCGAAGGACCGAGTACTTAGTGGATCCAAAGCAATACCTTCAGCTTATAGACGACAAATGATACGACTTAAACACGTGGAAGTCATACGGAAAACATATGATCATGATATAGTATGATGAGGTCACAGAGTTAATCCACTAGTTTGGCAATGTTATCCTTTCTGCTTACGTGACAGCCAGTGCTCGTTTAAAACTGTATTTGGAGTTTCAAACCTTTAGGATACCGCGTCCTTTTCTTTGACACTGATTGTTGCATATACAACGATCACCCTGGAGGCTATCATACACACTTCGAAGACAGACATTTTGATGCTTGGAATGGCATGCCCCTCGAAGAAACTATTTCTAATTTTGATCGTGGTGGACTGGATTCTACTAGTATCGGGATAAAAAAAAACGAATAACTTAATACCTAATGTAATTTGAAAAGAGTGACTTAAACTATCGTTCAAGTCAAGTGGGGACATTGACGCATTGAAAGAAGCCGGACATTGACGTATTGAAAGATCCCTTAAAGTTAGGTCAAGATGAAGAGTCTTCTGTCAAAAAGGTCGAACCGCACAAGAATGTACATTTGTATGGTCATCAAATCGTCAGAAGACCCTTGAAATTTTTTTATTAAACTGTATACTAGAAACGAATGCGACGTTCCGACCAGATGTTCAAATGTAAATGGCCCAGATATCTTTAAGGACCTAATCCCAAACTTAAGTGAGAGCAGCATTTGTCTACTCTAGACGAGGAGACCATGTGCAATGTTTCAGTTGTGGCGTGAAACTTCCACATATGGGAGTATAAAGATACAGTTTACCATGATTATGTAAGACGGTCCTGTGCAGTCACTTAATTCTTTTCTTGGTTGGTCCATGTTATTATTGCCATGGATACTTTAGAAAAGATGACTTGTAGTGTACCTCCTGAATTTCGAAAGTTCTTGTACAGAGACCTTGTACATATTCTAGCGAAACAGAAAGAACCAGTTCAAATTTTAATCTGGAACATAGTTATGAACGAAAGGTATCTGAACGCTATAATAAAACTTAAATATAGAAGAGAGAGAGAGAGAGAGAGAGAGAGAGAGAGAGAGAGAGAGAGAGAGAGAGTCAGTATATCGTTGTGACAAACACATGATAAAATTTGTTTTCGAACTGAGTATAAGATTTGTCATGTCGCGACTTTTGTCATCATAGTTGCGCTGAATTCCTTGCGAGGAAGTCAGTGGTACCATACAAGACTTCGTGGATTACTAACTACGTTTAAATGAATTGAATCCACAAAGCAAAGGAATTCCTTCGAATTTACGACAAAGTGTTGCGTGTGTTAGCACTTTACTTTCTTGTGCTGCAAAGTTATCATTGATTCATGTAAAATGACGGCAGACAAAACGTTATCTTTTCACTAAAACTTGTTGTGATAAGGTGCTGCAGTTTAGTGAATATTAATTCTTTTACCTTCTGTGACTAAGCGACCGTTCTAAGTTTATATACTCGTTATAATTACCAAGACAAGTGTGTGTCTCATGTTGCATCAATCAACAGATTTACCGCTGGAAGGATATACGTAATTGTAAAAGTCATAAATTCAAGGCTTGGAAACAAAAGGTGGCTGATTATACCAAATACGTGTGTGCATGATGAAATAGAAATCAACCTGAATATGTTTGGAAGTGTAAATATTTTTATTGTACAATGCAAACATTATTAAAATTTCATAAAATGTTTTAGTTCTGTTGTGGATGTCTCAGAAGTTTCGAAAACCACTCCAGAGTTCTGGCTGCATCTTGCGTTTTTAGTAGGCACTGTATCTTCGCCATAACCCTCAACATGACGATTGCTGGATCAAGTAGTTCAGACAAAACATAATTTGTCAAATGTTTGATCAAACACAAACCATTTTTATTTTGATCGTATCCCGCATAGTATCCAGTGGTGCAAAAGAGTAACAATCCACTTAAAGGTTACTAGAAACAACTAAACGAGACTTACTTTCGTTTGTAGAAGGGACTCACCGCTAAGATGTCGGGATGGTTTCTGACTATAGTAAAACTTATCTCGTCATTTTCAATTACATGCAAAGAAAATACTAAGAAATTTGACTTCACCTTACATGACAAGGACAGCATCATAATACCCGAATTACCTTTATTGCAGTAAAGCAAATAGCATCGCACCATCGGTTAGTGTTGTATAAAAGTCTAGTGTGCAAGTATTGGCTAAGAAATTAGAAACACCTTATGCTTATGACGATGCAACACAATGCTCATGTACTAATCATTTCAAAACCTACAACTTCCGATTATTACATTATTCGTGAGGATTCATTTCAGATATGATGTCAAAAAGCTCCAGTCTTTTAAAGCGTTCGTCTCTTTTGTCTGTTTAAGAAATTAAATCTAGTTCTTTTTGGAAATAAAGCACCATTTATTTCTTTCTACTGGGACAGTAGTCAGCATGACTTCTTTTCAATCTCATTCTCTTGCCAAAATTGGCACTAGACGCGGGAATTAATGGGAAAAACAATTCTCGAGTACGTTTGCATTTGTTACGAGCCAGTCTCTGGTTTACATGGACATGACGTCACCTACTGTAAGATATTATTCATATCTCTCATTCAACACAAAGTTTTACATTAGCTTTTGGTTTCTTACTGAGGATGGGTGTTTCAAAAATTACAGTTGCTTTGACGCAGCAATCCAAGAATCGATATTCAAGCAACGATACAAATTATCATGAAATCAGGTAGATCTACAGGAAGTGTGATCACTCGATCGCTTCCACGATGGGATGCCAATACCGTAGTTATAAAATCAAAATCTACTCAAAAACCCAAATCCAAAAGATAGCCAGAAAATGAATAAAGGTGCAATGACTTTGCGCTCTAAGGTATCTCCTAAAAAGAAAACCAGCAATAAAATCGACACCTTTAAAAAAGAAATATACGACAGTACAAACCGCATGTACTCACGAAACCTCAACTTATGACCGTCTCCACTAACTCGTCTCCTACTAGTCATCCCAGTCAGATGCAACAATAGAATCCCGATTATAAAGGGACTTCTATTTATTCTTCGCCGTAGTCCTCTTCCGTTACTCTACCGGTAGTCATATTTTCTAAATATATTACAGAGTCTTTGAAGTTTAGAAATAGCCAGAATTTAACCATATTTTAAAGTTAGGGAAACGATTCTCTTCTTTTCTTATTACATATTATCAGCTACTCAGGTGTCCAGGTTGCAACTGATCAATTGTAAGCAGCTATGTTGTTAGCCTCACTTGACATGCCAAATGAAATAAATAACATTCCCTGTAACAAATCTGTATTAACAAATCTGTAGTATCAGTTTGTCCAATACCATTTAAAATAACTGAAACTGATGCTGTCATTCGAAAATGCACATATCAGCTGACCAGTATATAATTCGGTTCGTGATTTAGGACTCAGTTTGTATTAGAAAGGTTGAAATGTTAAGAAGTCTATTTTGTTTATCAGTTGAGATAATGACTTTATTAAATTAAAGGCATTCAATAAAAATATAATTACCATAGTAATTTAACCTTGATTACTAGATCATGTCTTGTCTTGTTGCCGACATCGGAACATCCAGTGTCACAGAATAAGGCCAGAAATAACTTGGTTTTGCCTTAGATCTATTTTTCACCTTTATTCCTTGTGCAGGCGTACAACGTTACCTAGGGTGAATCATTGTTTCTCCAGGTGAGCGACTCTGAAACTACATGCGACGAGAGTCACGAAAGGCATGGTATACATGAGTATTTTACCCTGACTATTATTCACTCTCCTATGGATTTAAGGTTGATTCTATTTCAAACTGACACATTGGTCATTTGGATCTTGTCGAGGAGCGTCCGTTCTCCATTTTTGTCTACAGCCATAGGGGTAAGTGTTACATTTTTATTTGATATGTGAAGCATATTCAGTTTTAATGTCGTAGTGTGAAATGTTGTCTTTTACCACTACGCAGATATGAAACGAACTTCTGAATTGTTACAAGTTCCTATTAAGCCTTTAAGTTAGTAGCAGTATCTATAGATTGTAATTATGTACCTTTTTATTATGACCAGTTTGGTTTTATTATTGTAGCTGTGTATGTGGATGCATAGCGGTGGAGCTGTGTATGTGGATGCATAGCGGTGGAGCTGTGTAGCTGTGCGTATATGTATGCAGATACATCAGACTAACGGTCTGGCTGTCTGTATGTCTGTATGGGGTGGAATCAAGTCCATACAAGGAAGGAACTGCATGACGTATAAACTTGTGCGCATGGTGGATCCGTAACGGGTGGATGGGGCCAAAACAAGTGAGCCGACCCAGGAATTCCGGAGAACTGTGTGGTTTTGACAAATGGACTCGTAAACCAAGTCAAATGGTTTCGGATGCAAGTTTTTACAAATAGTTATCATATGACTGAGTCACGAGTCATTGTTTGGTGCAATCGTTGTATTGTTTAACATTGAAAGTGTTTGTTTCAATTGATGATGTTTTAATTGAATACAATGAGTTATGTTATCATCACATGAGATTATTTGAGTCTCGTTTACATTTCAGGAGATTATGTGAATCTCAATTTCATTTTGAATATTTGCATTTCACTTTCATTTGGGAATGTGTTAGTAATTGAATGAGTCGTGTGTTTGGAGCGTGAAAGAATCACTATATATATATATATATATATATAATCTCAATTCATTTCATAAATCTACATCATTCATCACATTGTGTTTGTTTTGTTCATTTAGTCCAAGAAGAAAAGCCCAGTCGGTTTCAATTCTGTTACATCCAGATCATGACTCGATGCTTCGTCTCTTGTAATGATCAGGATGTTCTGATGCTGACAGCTCGATGTGATCTAGCAATTAAGATCTCATTACGATGATAATAAAATAAATGTACATTTTCATTAGTGACAGAATATAAACGTAATTTGTCGTTAAATTAAACGAAAAATAAAAACTAAGGATAAAACTTGAAACTATAGCGAAGAAAATATAATAGACACATGGAAATGCCATTAAACACAAAGTTGTAGTTTGTGCTCAGAGGTTTGCCTGGTTGGTTTCAATGATAAGAGCTAAATAGAAATGTTGGCGTGGATGCTAACTGGAGGGGGCCAAGCTAGTTAGGGTATGGCTTATAAACATAACAAATAATTGAAGAAAACTTTCGAAGAAAACTTTCGACAAGTTTTGGGATAAATCGCCTAACTTGCTTGTCAATCAAACCTCGAGGTCTAGAGGTGTCTACTGTTACGACTCTTTGCCTTTAAACTAAGTAACAGAAAAGAGAGAAAACTAAAGTTTTGTAAAATTCAACAAATAATGATATTCTACAGAATACAAAGTGAAAATTTAAAAAAGAACTTATATTATTATTACTTAAATCATCAAAAGGTATAAACGTTTTTATCATATGATCAAATGTACAAGGTTCCAACAGAATTCTAGTGGTATTCCAAATAATTTGCAATATTGAATGTGTTGATATGTCTGTAGTCTCGAACAAGGTAATGTGTCAATGTCCTGAAGTGTGATGATATGCTAACATTCGTTTCATGTATCAGAATAACATAATCCAATACTGGTCTTGTCTGAATTCGCTATGATTATAAACTAATGTTCCAGTCCAAGAATATTTTGGTGAGCACTTTGTATTTCAAGTGAATAATAATTTGAACAAATAATTCCTCCCAAATGACAGTCTGAACACAGTAATAAGACCGATTCTGCTTCAAGATGTCAATGAAAGAATGAGTAATTTCTCAAAATTAACATTATACAGAAGGTTAAGACACGAAAATCGAACCAGGATGAGTCTCACCAGTTCATTTCTGGAATATTCTAAGTTTGTCAACAAGATAAGGTATATTACGAAAATTATAACAAAGATCATGGAACATATATAACGATTCTGCCTAAAGATAATACACCAAGAATGAGTACTTTCTCAAGTAAACAAGATTATAAAAAGAAACTAAGACGCAAAAGAAGAATATCAGGTTATTACAATTCTAAGGTCTTGCACAAAGTAATGGAAAAGAGCGAAGACCACAAAGTTTTGGAAATTCAACATATAATTTATTTCCCCAGAATAAAAAGTGAAAATTTGAAAAGAACTTAGCTATTGTGAAATAAATACAAAATAGTCCAAAAAAGCTCTAACATCAGAATAAAGTTCTAATTTCATTCCAAGGTATTCAAATAAATACCAAGCACTGATTATTTTTATTGTTGTTATTATTATTATTGAGTTAACAATATTGTTTTCATATTCGCTATTTAAAAGTCATAAAATGCGCATCTTGATATTCTCTCCCAAATTTATGCTCCACTCAGGAATACTGTATTCTGCTCATTTTAATCCATCGCATGAATTAAATTATTGCTGACTTAAAAATAATCACGGTAAAGTCAAACGAAGTTTCGGTTCCAAGATCACAAAGAATAGCCATATACGGCTTCTTTGGAGTTTCTATTCATCACGGGCTAGTCACTTAAACCTTTTGGAGTTCTTATTCATCACGGACTTGTCTCATACACCGACAGTCTTTTGATCTCGGTGGGCTGAGGTTACCTAAAAAGAACGCAAATGACTGACTACCAACATAGTTCAGAGGACGATTTTATTTGTGAGATACTGACTGATGATAGCGATGATAACCATTGGGTTTTCAAGTGTTGAAGTACATCACATTATTGCGGCTGAAAAAGTGTTACTGAAGATACAAGTAAGTGATTTTGCTGAATGTGAGTTTTGCATACATGCAGGATGAACGAAACTAAACGGCATGCCAGACAACCCTCTGTTTAGAGGTATTTTGAAATCAAATGTAGAAAAGGCAGAATACCAAGCCTAATTAAAATACAGTCCGTTTTGAAATGCAATTTTCTTTCTTTTCTTAAATAATACAGAACTGACGGATCTTGTGCTTCAAAACTATTTAACACTCGAAGGGTTAAGATAAATTGAATAAATAAGAATATCTTAAAAAATTTCAAAAGTAAGGATATTCATTTTTGATCAAAATACCTCAGTCTGAATAAGCAGACCAAGGCAGTGATGGGCTTAAAACTCTTCTTCAAGAGTCTCAAAGTGCCTTTCCAACTGGTCTTTGGTGGATCATGTATAAGTCTTCATAGAACTGTCTTAACAGCAATGTCATTTAATAATTCTCTCTCTCTCTCTCTCTCTCTCTCTCTCTCTCTCTCTCTCTCTCTCTCTCTCGTATTGTAATTGCAAATAAAAGCAATTTGATATCTAAACTAAGCTTTAACAGACTAAGTGATTTTAAAGATAAAAGTGACGGTACTATACTCCAAACAAAATCTTTTGAGGTTCATAACTTTAACACCTTATATAAATTTCAAACCTTTTGCATGTGTAATATTAAATATTAAGTCTCGAGAAAGACCACAGGGGTACACTGGACAGTGCCCAGGCGGTATCTGGCAATCAAATGGTACTATAATTAGTTTACCATTCATTGTAATCTTTATGGATTTATCTTATAGTACATATGCTTCTTTATTTAAAAAGAGTTATCTTCTCTGAAACGTTTTTTTATTCTATTTTGTCTGCATTACTCTGAATTTTCCTGCATAAATCTTTGCATTTAAGTAGCACCATATAGTCAGTACTGTGCTGACGTGTCGTTGAATCCTACAACATACATTAGTAATTATTTGTGCTGTTGGTCTGCGTTTCCATTTTGACTCTTGAGAACGTCTTAGGAACCCGGCGCATATCAAAGTCTAGGTCGTTCGCAATATATAATTTAGAATCATTACATTTGAAATATTATTTGATACATATATGTGTAATACAGCTGACAGTTTCATTTTATAGTATTTAGACTGATTTGGCAAAGGCAGTGGGTCAATATAGTAATGCAAGATAGAAAAAGTCGAACGTGATCAGAATTATACAATATGAATTCACTCACTGAAATATATTTTTTTCAGTTTGTAAAAATAACACCGGGTTATTTGAAAAGAATGGGAAGTATTTACAGTGTCTCCCTAACCTCTAACCTTGATGCTGATGAGGTGACCTTGAACTTGTTTCTATCAAGAGGCTGTATTTTAGACAGATTTGATAGTGATCTCTGTGTTGGGTTACACCATTAATATCTCGGATGACTTAGATTCAGAACAACGTCTATTCATTATGTTACTATTGTTAAATATGCTGAATCAAAGTCGATAAATCAGTACGTACGATTGAGACTTCCTCGTTAGTTAGCATATAGATAAATGCTTTCGAAAAGATAAAAATGGTAAATTTCAGGCAAATGAATCTTAACAGGTCCTCTTAGGTCTCTTGTTTCATTTAATGCAGTGTTGTGGCACATTAAATAGCAGTCAAATATATTTGTTTCGCCAATATATCTGCTGATTTCACCGTATATCGTACACATTTGTGGACTTTCACAGAACTTGACAATTGTTTACTTGGTAGTAATTTTTTCCCGTTGTGAATTTCTACATTACTTACGATATTTTCACAATGAATAGAAAGCCAGAAACTTTACGCCATGTATTTATGTACGTGCGTTTAATACCATTGGTACCTTCTGCATCTTAAAAATGCAAGCACGTGTAATTTGATATGCGTATCAATAAAATTAAAAAGAGGTAACTTTAATCGACCGTTTACAGTGTTTAAAAACTATATATATATATATATATATATATAATACAAATAATACTATCATACAGGTTAGAGAATTTTTAATTCGTACTCTACGGAGATTCGAACCCAGGTCCGCGGGTAAACGGCACCCATAGCCTTGCCTGCACGCACCAGCCCATATTTCTTCACGACTAAGCACACATCACCAAAAAATGATTCGGCTGAATCGGTGTTATATACACTCGTGCGTAGCAGACACATTCGCATGCCGACCTGATAATTAATTCTCATCTATCTACACAGTCATTCTGGATTCCTATGAAATAAATCAAGGTATATAAGATTAATTATATAGAATTATAAATATACACCAGACAGAACGGAATGTGCTATCCCTGGATTCTATAGAAGAATGCTTGATAATAGTAGGCAGAATTAAAATTTAATACAAATAATACTATCATACAGGTTAGAGAATTTTTAACTCGTACTCTACGGAGATTCGAACCCAGGTCCGCGGGTAAACGGCACCCATCGCCTTGCCTGCACGCACCAGCCCATACTTCTTCACGACTAAGCACACATCACCAAAAAATGATTCGGCTGAATCGGTGTTATATACACTCGTGCGTAGCAGACACACTCGCATGCCGACCTGATAATTAATTCTCATCTATCTACACAGTCATTCTGGATTCCTATGAAATAAATCAAGGTATATAAGATTAATTATATAGAATTATAAATATACTCCAGACAAAACGGAAAGTGCTATCCCTGGATTCTATAGAAGAATGCTTGATAATAGTAGGCAGAATTAATATTTAATAGTTTGCAATCGGAGGTTTTGACTGTTGAAAAACTATAAATAATTTTCAAAACGCAA